>JAYMSL010000285.1:0-27469 GCA_036897195.1 Plantago coronopus
GGTTTGGAGGGTGGAGGGCGGAGGGGCGAGGGTGGGAGGGAGAGTGACGGCTGGAGGGGGTAATAGGTTTAGACGTTTGAGAAATGGGAATTGGGAATTTGGGTGAGAGTAATAAGAATTTTTTTATAAAAAAAAAAAAGATAAAAAGCCTAGATAATTTCAGTCCAGTCCGGTCCGGACCGGACCCAAGATCGAATTTTGAAATTTACTGAACCGAGATGGTTCCGGTCCGGGTCGAAAACCGGAATTTCGATCCGGTCCGGTCCAGATTTCCTGTCCGGTTTCGTTTATGCTCAGCCCAATTTTGGAGGGGACCAAATTACAAATGGAGTCTTTTACTTTTGATCCACTCTCAATTTGGACCTCCAAATTCCCAACTGCTATATAAAGGTTGGTTTCGACTTTCGACTAATATTTCATGTAAGATATCTCTCGTCTATGATGAGTAGAAATTAGAATTCACTATGTGAAAATTATTATCAAAATCGGGACGCACTTTTAAGAATTAAGAGCAAAAGATGAGTTTTTGAGGAAACCGATCATGTTTATTTATCAATATGAACAGTTCTGAAGGTCAAATGAACATTTAATTTATCTCTCACGGTCTCACCACACACAACTTTCCATCCAACTCACTGTTCAGTTCACCTTAATTTCAGTTGTGTTCAGTTCAGGTCCATTAGACTCTGATAAATTCAATTTAGGTTAGACTAGCGTAATTCAAATTTATATTATTATTTTTTTCGAAGAACTACAGGCCTAAACCCCTAGTAATATTATTATAATTCAAATTTATACTTGAATTCAGTTATGTTCAATTAAATCCGGTTTAGTTTAGTTTAGTTCAGTAAATTAAGGTGAATTGAACAAGAACTAACAAGAAAATAATCTCAACACCCGGCCACCCAAGCAATACAATACATAAAATTATTTTTTATAAAAATAAATAATTTGAATAATAAGATAGCAAAAACATGCAATATATACTCAATGTGATTTCGTATCAAGTTTTAGTAGTATTGAATTTCTCGATAAAAGTATATTTTGCTTGATATCCATTTGTAGATTTGTCACAAACAAGTCACTAACAGTTCATTGGTGGCGTGAGGCGTCCATATTGCAATTTTTTTTGTCCTTTTAAAATTATGGTGAGTTCTACTTCTACGTAACTGGTTTTTTTACAACAACAAATTTAATTACAATTTTAAATTTATACTACCTTATAACTACATTACACACATATCAATCTTATGCCATATTTACTACTCCCTCCGTCCCACAAAACATTACCCGTTAGGGTTGGCGCGTAGTTTAAGAAAATGAGTAAAAATAATGGAGTAAAAATGAAAAAGTAAGTGGGGTAGGTTACTTTTTGAGAATGTGTGGTGATAAAGAAGTGTATTGTTATTAAAATAATGTTTTAGTGTATGGGGTAACTTCCTTATATAGTAATGGGTAAAGTTTTGTGGAACGTCCGAAAATGGAAAATAGGTAAAGTTTTGTGGGACGGAGGGAGTAGTATCCTAAAGAAAGAGACACGTCTTCAACTGCTTTGTAACTTCCCAATATGAAAATCAGGGAGAGTTTTGCTAGATATACTATATTTAGCAAAACTACCATTTTCTCAAATATTTGTTATCTGGCAAGAGCAGCCCAAGTTACAATGTATTAGACGAATAATTATATCGTAGTTGGATAATTATAATTAGTATTATATTTTTTCAACACTAATAAATTAGATAAAAATTATAACTAGATAAATTATTTCGAACGATATAAATATATATACACGCATGAACTGTATGTCACTGCTACTAGTAATAATAAATTGAAAAAAGGCCCCTTGTTATCTAGAACCAGAACTCCAGAAGCATAGAAGTCTAGAACCAGAAGCATCCGGTCCAGACGATCTACCCATCTGCTGGTAAAGTTGATATTTATGGAATGGAAAAAGGTACAATCAAGGCATGCATGCAAAGCATGAGCTCAATTAAAGCAATTGGTGAAATTTATCCCTAAAATTAGCACTTCAACTTCCTTCCCCTTCATCTTCTTCCTCAATGCGCACCCAGTCCAGGTATGGAAATCTTATCCCCCTTTCTCTGCAGAATTGATCATCTCTCTGCATCTAATCACCAATTTCAACAACATTTTCCCAATTCTCATCACCCCTAAGTTGACTCACGCTTTCACTTCTCAATTAACCCTACATTTCTTCATCCTACATTTTCAGTTTTCTCTCATCACATTTCTGCAATTTTACATCCTGCTTTAACCCCTTTGATTCCGACGATGGAGATATATTAATAGTATATCTATATTAGATTTTGACCGAAATATTCATCCTTGTCAATTTTATTCACCTTCCTAAATTATTGCTTCAATTCTTGGGTTCTTACCAATTATCATCGTCCAAAAGACAGATTTTTTCTTCTTCTGAATCCTTGTTTCAATTAGATCATAACCATCAGATAGGTATATTTCGACAGAATTAACCCATCTGGTGGCTAAATTGGGTTTGGGTTTTGATTTGGTTGTTGTAGAGCTGCTGTGATTATAGTTGGTGAATGGGATTAGCAGGTCTATTGTGTTTTGATGGTGAAACCCTAGAGGGTTAGCAAGTGTTGGAAATTATTTTTCATGGGGAATACATGCGTAGGTCCTAAATTAGGTGGCAATGGCCTTTTCCAGTCAGTGACCAACGCGGTATGGAAAAACCGGCAGCAACAGGCCCTACCGGAGCCAAATGACCAGCAAGGATCTGTTAGTAAAGACGGTAAAAAGGACAGTATTGATAACACTGCTAATGACAATTCACAGAGTAAAGCCAGTGTTGATCGTGATGTATGTACTCCGCCTACACCAATTAAAATGGCCAGTGATGAGGCCAAAGCAGAAAATCACAGCAATGCAAATGGCAATAAAAAGTCGGCGGATGGGGCAAAACCTAAATCTCATATGAAGAGAATGTCTAGCGTAGGTCTGCAAGTCGATTCTGTTTTACAGCGCAAGACTGAGAATATGAAGGAGAAGTATAGTTTAGGCAGGAAGTTAGGGCAAGGGCAGTTTGGGACAACATTCTTGTGCCTTGAGAAGGAAGGTAACTCGCAGTTTGCTTGTAAATCGATTGCCAAGAGGAAGCTAACAACTGAGGAAGATGTAGAGGATGTTAGGAGAGAAATTCAGATAATGCACCACCTGGCAGGACACCCCAATGTGATATCTATTGTTGGAGCCTATGAAGATGCCGTTGCAGTTCATGTTGTGATGGAACTTTGTGCTGGTGGGGAACTTTTTGATAGGATAATACAGAGGGGTCATTACACGGAAAGAAAGGCTGCCGAGCTTGCTAGAGTAATAGTTGGGGTGGTAGAAGCTTGTCATTCCCTAGGAGTTATGCATAGGGACTTGAAACCAGAAAATTTCCTTTTTGTTGATGAGCAAGAGGAAGCACCTCTAAAGACCATAGATTTTGGGCTCTCAGTTTTCTTCAAGCCAGGTACTAATCATTTATGTCTGCTGCTTATTAAATTCAAATGAGCAGATCCAGAATTGTTGTTCTTTTTATTTCCATTCATTATGTATTTTTTAAAAAAAACTTACATTACATTGGAATATGTTTCAAACAAATGTGATAAATAAAGTCCACCAAGTATGCCAACTGGTTTTATATAATGTTCACTTAGTACCCAGAATTATCAGTTGGCTAGACAGACCTGAAGTCTTTTAACTTAACCAATTATCGAAGTATGTTACCTTTTGTTACCTCTTTTTGTTGTTTGTAACATGATATGTGACATAGAAAGGATACAATATTACATTTTGTAGTGCTAGTGAAATTCTTAATGCACATGAGTGGTCGCCAACCAACAACATGATGATGGTGTCGGAGACATGCAATATGTGCATACTGTGGACTTACTTTGAAGTGTCTACATGCTTCGTTTTATAAACTATTTGAGACCTCACTATAGTTTTCTTCAGCCATGTTATGTCAAATGTTGTTATTTTACTTTCCCAGGGGAGATATTTAGCGATGTGGTTGGGAGCCCATATTATGTTGCCCCAGAGGTACTAAGGAAACATTATGGCCCTGAATGTGACGTGTGGAGTGCTGGAGTTATCATATATATTCTGCTATGTGGAGTCCCTCCATTTTGGGACGGTACGCACTAATGCCTACTGTGCTTGCTTACTGCTTTATGCTTACTCCATTGCTCAGGTTGTTCATTCTATGCTTGTTCTTTGTATTGTCTGTCTAATCAAATGTTTGTTTTGGGCAGAAACGGAGCAGGGTATTTTTGAACAAGTTGCAAGAGGGGAACTTGACTTTGTATCTGAACCTTGGCCCAGTATATCTGATAGCGCAAAAGATCTTGTAAGAAGAATGCTTGTCAGAGATCCCAAAAAGCGTCTTACGGCTCATCAAGTTCTTTGTGAGTAATATCTTACTTAGATTACTTGAAGTTTCAACTTGGCAAGAAATTGGTATCATCTTACCATTTCTCAAAATATCTACTAAATGGGATCCTTAACTTTGTTGATCTACTATTTGCTTATGCTTTTGAGATACTCCGTCAAAACATTAGTGGTTATTTTCTAATGTCTTGCTGTCATACAGTTCATCACTGTACCAAGTGAAACAATTTAAACAACATTTTGTTAGATGACACAACATTTTAATGGAATCGCTTCCGGTCATCACTAAAAGATCACCCCATATACTACTTTAAGGCCCGGCAAGAGTTTTCTCATGTTCTCTACTAAGAAGCTATAGCACTTCTCTGTGATCTTGAATGGAAATGTTGTTTGGTGCATTATTTCATAAATAAGTATGATTGGAGTATATCTATGCATGTATGGGCATAGCTCAACAAAAAAATGCTTGAAAGTTGCAAATGGAAAGTAAAGGAATATACATAAATGTATTACAGAAAAAAGAATATTGTGGCAGCATGATATAGCCATATAGCGTATATGTTGGGTGTATGGTATTGTAGAGAAGGACCATATCAAGCACTCAATTCAGTATGGATGTATACTTGCAATGTGTTTTAGGTAGATCATTTCGTGTACTGACATATAAAGGGCGTGTCATGTAATATTTGCAACACTTTTGCACAGGCCATCCATGGGTACAGATCAATGGTGAAGCTCCGGATAAGCCTCTTGATTCTGCTGTTCTAAGTCGCCTAAAGCAATTTTCCGCAATGAACAAACTCAAGAAGATAGCAATCAGAGTAAGTTCTCTAGCTCTTAATTACCATCTCTGGTAAAAGTCCACGCTTGCCCGTCGAACATAATTCATTATGCAAAGATGGCTCAAAATGAAGAAAGATTGTGGCTTACAGCTTACAAACGTTACTCTCTTACCAATAGGTTATTGCTGAAAGTCTCTCTGAGGAGGAGATCGCGGGACTGAAGGAAATGTTCAAAATGATAGATGTGGATAATAGTGGACAAATTACACTTGAAGAACTCAAGAAGGGCATGGAAAAAGTTGGCGCGCGCCTCAAAGATGCAGAAATAGTTGATCTGATGAAAGCTGTAAGTACAGATTTGATTAAGTTCCACTTCACTAGTTAATATAAATGATAAATCCTTAATTTACTCGACGAATTAATACGGATGAATATGCTCATTTGATCCGTTCATGTAAGTTGAGTTAGCATGAAATCTAGTACATTTCAGACTGCAGAACTGATAAATGTATGGTTTGTGGTTAAGAAGTAAAATGCTACATTTTGTCATTTTAGACGTCTGGTTAAATGTGCTACATTCCAAAAATGGAAAGTTTTTATTACTTTTTAAGTTTAAAAATATGTTTGTGTAAATTGCTAAAAAAGTTTTTATTACTTTTTAAGTTTAAAAATATGGTTTGTGTAAATTGCTAAAAAAGTTTTTGTTACTTTTTAAGTTTAAAAATATGGTTTGTGTAAAATATGGTTTGTGTAAATTGCTAAAAAAGTTTTTGTTACTTTTTAAGTTTAAAAATATGGTTTGTGTAAATTGCTAAAAATATGTGTCAGAAGTGGGGTTTGAACCCACGCCCTCGTTGGAGGACCAGAACTTGAGTCTGGCGCCTTAGACCACTCGGCCATCCTGACATATATAATTTATATTACACATTAACATACTATGTATCTGGTCTGAGTCAATAGAACCTGTCTTAGTAACTGGACGGAATCAATAAATTATTTTTCATTTGGGAAGAACTCTAGATTTCTTTCATCAAGTAGGACTTAGGTGTGTGTCAGTTCTCTAGTTCGAGAAATTGAAGATATTCAGCACTCAGCAGCATGCAACAGCTTGATGTGTCCTTTGTTGACTTGATTTTCTCATTGTGTATGGTAGCTCATCACTATGTTCATTGTTTACTTTTATTATAATGTCATCCAATTGCTAAAACTTCGATTTTCTTTTAAATTCTCATGTAAAATCTTCTCCAGGCTGATGTTGATAATAGTGGGACTATAGACTATGGAGAATTCGTCGCAGCAATGTTGCACCTGAACAAAGTTCAGAAAGAGGATCATTTGTTTGCAGCTTTCTCATATTTCGACAAAGATGGCAGTGGATACATCACGAAGGATGAGCTGCAACAGGCTTGTGAGCAATTTGGTCTCCAGGATGCCCATCTAGAAGAAATCATCCGTGAAGTCGATCAAGATAATGTATTCTTCTTACCCCAGTGAAAGACTTTAAGAAGGTCGCTTATGTCTGATTTATTTATAAATTAAGTATCTGAAACATTTCTTTGGGTCTATTTCAGGACGGTCGGATTGATTACAATGAGTTCGTAGCTATGATGCAAGATACTGGTTTCGGAAAGGGATTCCGTGGCAATATGACTGCATGAGCATGTGTCTTAATGGTGCTCCTATATCCGGTAATCCCTTGAAAATATAGTTCGACTTGTGTAAATTTCACTCAATAAGTTGGTTAGCAAGTTTTATCTTATTGTTGTAAAAATATTAGTCAGGTTCTATGTTAGGAGTGAGGAATCATGTTTAGTTCATCCATTTAATTATCCTTTTACTTGTTAGGCTGTTCTGTTTCTGGAAATTATTGTTCATAATTCAATCTATTCCCACCTCTTCAAATTTTGTTCCATATCGATAAATTCTTTCAGTTTTTGTTTGCTCTGCAAGTACAGTACTGTTAATTGTCCAGAACTCTTTCATTTAATTTCATGTCTACTGGCAGGGGCGGAGCCAGAAAATATTTAGGGGTGGTGCTATCTGCTATATGTGATACATTTTCATAAGAATTTTGTACTAATTACATTATAATACTAAATACTCACTACAAATTTAGAAAAGGGTGTGGCTAAAGACACAGGTAGTACAAATACTACCTCCGCCCCTGTCTACTGGCTCTATATTCAATCATATATCTGTATTGTACTGAGATGAAAAGTTTGGTTGAGTTGAGAATTACCAAGTATCTACTTGATATTATGTTAACTTGAACCCAGTTTCTTTTCTGCAGCAATTTGATAAGTAAGTCGGTGTAGAAGGTTATATCGGTTCCTTAAAACTTGCTTAAATGCATTCATTCAACAGTATGGAGTTCATACACAATTTGAAGTCAGTAAATTAAAGAACCCCAATTGATCGTATTCGAAATTCAGTTGAATCACAATTTGACTGTATATACATGTTATAGTTTGCTGAATATCATTCTAAACCATTATGCAAGTCCTTATCTTTTAAACTAACCACGTGCTAATAAGATTGTTTAGTTCCCTGTCTGGAGTTTTCCCATCAAGATCACCAGAATTACTGGCAACCTCTGCATTGTACTATATGCTAAGTGCTTGATCACCAGGGTTGCATACGCATTTCTGTGTAGTCTTTATCATCTCGTTTTCTTTTATCTGTTGCTCTTTTCTGGTAACAACCTTGGTGCTACGGCATTTGAGATTTTCATGGTATATTAACCGTACGTATGCAGAGAAAACGCGTAAATGCCTGAGATATGTATTCTTGGTTGATGTTCGGGTGACAATTGCTCTCACAGGACATTTGGTACTACTGCGACGTACCCTCAAGTCTTATCAGTTTCTGGTTCTACCCGAAATCATGTCTTGTTCACTTGACGCAGACCTAATTTCTGGTTTTGGGTGTGCGGCTTCATTTATTAGTTGGAAAAGGTTCTTAATCCTTTGTACTCATTTATGTCCCATCTTAGCTGAAAGGAATATCACTGTGTTAAAATAAATTTTCCAGAAATAGGAAATGACCATACTACTTCCTCTGCTTCCACTGGCAATCTTAGGACAATACATCTTTTTCAGGTTACTTGGAATTTAACTCTAGTTCTTGGTGAATAGATTAGGCATGGCCCTTACCGCTTGAGAGGGGTAACCGGTAAGGGCCTTAACTCAATCAAGATCTTTGGTTAAGACCTTTTGTATGTAAAAACCATCGTGAGAACGTATTAGATTGCTTAGTTACTGCTCAATAGGACTACTGCTTAAAGTGTATATGGTGCAAGATCAGATTCTGCTTCCAGATCAGTTACCAGCGCTTAATAAACAGTTAACGAGTTCATCTTTTTACTACGGATATACATAGTACAACAAGCGGGACCTCGTCTAGTCTGTTTGGTCTCATCACAAGGGAAGATGAAGATGAAGATAGGAACTGGTCCTTAAGGGAAGGTGGGGGTGTCCGGTGCCCTGGCCTCTAGGGAGTTAATGGTACTGTGAGTGACAAACTACTATGGTACTATGAGTGACAAACAATAGAAGAAGAGAGCAAGAAGGTGAAATAACACAGGGGCCAGAATGAAGGACATATTAGTAACCTTTTTATTGATTGCTCCTTGATCTTCTTCATCTGAATCCATAAGATGGTCCCTGCTATCTTTTCTTCTTCTTGCTGTAGTTATTGTTGATTACAAATGCAATAAATTCATTTTACTACTTTTTCATGTCTAAGTCAATGTACCCTCAGCTCATATTACAGCTAATTCCGTATTGCGTAAGGTTGTGCCCTCTGATATATCACTTTCCACCATATGGTGCAGGTATTAATGACCACACTTTCTCCTCTCCTAGTCCTTTTTTTTCCTCAACTCCTAAGGTCGTCTTACTTAAATTCAGTTAATTTCAATTCAGTTTATTTCGTATTATTTCAGTTTTAAGATCTTCAAAATTCTGGCAAATCAAACAGGGAGTTCGTTCTTGTAATTATAGTTTTTCTTTCAGATTCTTATACATAAAAACACTGCAGTAATATTTCAGAGTGTTCCCCTTAATGCTAAATATAAAACAGAATGGGTTTCCAGAAATGATATAGTGTCTAAAACTGTAACTTATTTCAAAGTGTTCTCATTTACTTACGATGTGTGATTCGAACCTCTAACTTATTGATTGGAGGTAATACGTATTACCAACTGAGTTATGCTTCCTTGTGTATTGCCATTGAAATCATATGCTATGCCAATTATGATAAAATAAACTTAAACATTTAGGATTACACAATTCAAACTCACTTTTTCAGAAATTACAGAACCATGTTTAACCAAATCAATTTCCAGTGCCTGTTTTCTCTGCTGCTATAAACCTGAAGACTTTGGGATCTTTATTCTTTAGGATCGTTCTCAATATATTTTTGTGGATGAAAAATGCAGATCATATGATCATACTATAGCCGCCATGACCCATGAAGGCATGAATAGTAAAATTTGCATTTCAATAAATATAGCTACTGTTACGAAGACAATAACAACACTACTCATAACTCATGACATGTACGGACATTAGCTTCATCTATCGGTGGTTTCGGTAGTTACATTATGGACTTCAATAAATCATCAAACATGATCAATAAATGCCATTCATTCTTCACATGTTATGCCTTATGCGTATATTCTCTTCTAATTAATCTTCCCCTCCATCAAGGCATCAAGTCATCAACATAAGTCAAAGTTAAAAATTACAACTGAAGTAGATTTACTTTTACTCTATTTCAACAAGCTAGAAGGCCGGCTCCGAGCTTGTGTGCATGTTCAACAGCATAGGACTTCAATTTCCAGAACTCCCGTCTAGTATCATAGGATATTAAAAATCTAGAATAAGAGTTTTCTTTTGAAGAAGAAGCTAGAATAAGAGTTATAATAAGTACCGATTGATGATTATTGTGTCAAAAAGTTATATAGAAATTATATAATTTTAAAGTGATGTATTCATATATTGATATGTTGGAAAAATAATTTTACAATTGTATATTAAATTTTTCTATAGATTTATATTACGTATAATGGAATTTCGTATAAAGCCTCAGATATTTTGAGCCAGCCTGCTATTACCATGAGTCCATGCTAGCCATGTGTTCTAGTTTTACCTCATTTTGAATTCCTTTTTAACGTTTAGAATTCCTTTTTAAACTTTAGAGAACCGTCAATGTTATACGGGAAATCAGGATCCACAAATAATACAGCAACATTTAGAAACCACTAAACATTAAAAACAAAAAGAGTGATTTGCTTCGTGTTCACTAAACCATCGATCCATCGTACATGTCTGAATTCTGATCCATGCATAATAATAAACTGATAAAAGTATTATCCACTAGACCATAAATAAATATGAGAAAAAATATAGGCCAGAGATTATGAACGAATTAGGAAGACAAAGGTCGCTTTCATTGATTGGTGGAGCAAAGAATGTAAAAGGACAAAACCAAACAACCAAAAGAAAATAAGTAACAACTTTAAGGTGTAATTAAGTAGAGTAATCATGTGATTCACGACGACACGTGGAGCTGTAAAGAGCCAGTTTCAGATTTTAGCGTACCACGTGTGTGGATCGGAGTCCTATGGTGGCGAGGCGAGCTGTGTCCAGCCACCGTGTCCCCACCCTGTCCGTATCACGTGCTTTGGGCGGTGCCGCCCCCCTTTTGCCCTCCGGTGGCACTCCTACCTCCACCTCCATCACATCGCTTGCATCTTTTAGTCTTTCCCTTTAAATTTCAACATATTAATATCTCCTTGCATAATTATTTTGTTTCAAATTATCTGTATTATGATTCAAAGTGTCAAATATAAACATAAGTACATAACTATTCCAATTACAATTACGTTCGGTTCAAAAAAAAAAAAAAAAAAACCCAGCTAAAGTTGTGTTTTCAATCACATCCAATTTAATCCAAATTAGTTTTTTCAATGCACTTGAAAGCATGTTGATTTAAAATTATACTTCAATTTAATACGTTTTAATTTAAGTCCATTTACATTTTTTTTTCCTTCTGTTGAATCAAATACACTTCAAAGTTCAAACCTCGCTCATGTTCTATACACATTATCATGATTTATATTTCCCATTCAATTTTTTCAAAAAACACAAAAAGCATGATTTTGAAATTCAGGTGGAACAAAATATCTGATTTTAATGGTAAAAACATGCAGATTTTGAAAATTCAAGGGGCAGCTAGCTGCCTCTTTCCACCGCCACCTCTGTTTCAGCCTGGGCTCTCCTGATCACAACTTGTTCCTCGACTTAATGAAGGAAAATGATTACTTACTTTTAAAAACAGATTAGATTTAGTTACTTACAACTCATATCCTTTGTCACTGGATCGCATACTTCAGAATTAGATGGATTAATATTTACGTTTAAGCACAATAATTAGACCTTTCGGACGATATAAGAGATGTAAAGACATTGCCTTTCTTCTTGTTGCCCTCGACATCTATAAAGTGAGTCCGGATGTATGTTAAGTGGTTATGGACTATAAGATTGATAGAGTGATAAGGGTGCTGGAGCGCATACGAGAGGTCGAAAGTCTGAACTCCGACGTAGTGATTTAGTTATGAAGTTATAAGGTCGGTATAGGTATATGTTTACGTATTTTAAGTTATAAGATGATACTAGCATAGAAGTAGAATGTGAAGTAGGGTACTTAGATTTCCCGTTTAAAAAAAATCGCTTTTAAAATAAGTGAATAATATACAAAAATGGGTGAATAATGATGATTGAAAATCTACAAAAATGGGTGAATAATATACACAACAAATTGAACTGATCGGAACCATAGACATTTTAGTCGAAGTAGGTCAAAACACCACCTAAAAAGTTATCAGGAATATAAAGTTGGTATGTTATAGGCTAAATATTTCAACGCAAATTGTCACATTACGTATCCAATGGCTCATGGCTGAGGTAAAATCCAAATCCCCAGAGCTGTAACCCAAGATGAACACATACCTAATCGAAAACAGTATACAAAAGAAATAAAACAATCACAACAATTAGACCAATAAAGATATCACAGAAAAGAAACCAAGCAAATTAGGACAAAACTACTTGAAATTATAGAAAACAACAAAGAAACTCGTAACCTACTACTCTACGAGTAAGAAAATCTGAGCTAAAATATAAATTTTTTTTCCACAATATAAATGATTAAAATCACACAATTTTATAAAAACTAGCTTTTAGTTGAAATTATATTTAATTATAGAATCGGAGTATTTTGCTCACGTCGTCTAGGTGCGAGTTCAAATCTTTACAGAGACGGCTTCTATTCATATTTAATTTTTACTCGCATAACTTCTACGTACCTATTACATTGATATATGTTTAACCAAGTGTACGATCCTCCTTATCGCTTTAAGAAAGAGTAAGGACGCGATTTAAGGAAGGATTTGTCTACCAGCACGCTCCAGGACCAAACCTACAAGAGCTCCTTCCAGTCCGCCGAGATGGGAGCGTGTTGGAAGACGAATCCTTCTTTAAATCGCGTCATTACTCATTACTATTCCTTAAAGCAGTAAGGCGGATCGTGCACTTGGTAAGACATATATCAATATAACAACCTTAAAGTAAAGCAGTTTTCTAGGGGTTTCAATAATTCTTTCATCACGCTTATCCCAAAGAAAGAGAATCCGGTGAGTTTGGGGGAGTATAGGCCGATTTCCTTGATTAGTGGTACTTATAAAATTGTGGCTAAGTTGCTTGCTAATCGTCTAGCTCAAGTAATTGACTTGGTGATTTCTCCTAATCAATCGGCTTTTGTGGGGGATCGAAACATCCTTGATGGTGCTATCATCGCTAATGAAGTGGTAGTTGAGGCCAAGAAGAGTGGGGTGGGGATGTTTATGCTCAAGATTGATTTCGAAAAGGCTTATGACTCCGTTTGTTGGGATTTTTTGGACGAAATGATGGATCGGTGTGGTTTTGGAAGAAAGTGGAGAAAGTGGATTATGGAGTGTGTTTCTTCTACTTGGACTTCGGTTTTGGTCAACGGGAGTCCCTCTTCGGAGTTTAAACCATCAAGAGGGCTTCGACAAGGTGATCCACTCTCTCCTTTCCTTTATCTTTTAGTGGCGGAGGGGCTTAGTCAAATGATGGTGAAGGCGTGTTCTTCTAATTCTTTTGTGCCGGTCGAGGTTGGGAGGAATAAGGTGACGGTCTCTCACCTTCAATATGCGGATGATACTATTTTCTTTGGAAAGGCGAGTTTCCAAAATATTTTGACACTTAAGAGTGTGTTGAGGTGTTTTGAGCTCTTCTCGGGTTTGAAGATTAATTTTAAGAAGAGTAGTGTGATGGGAATTGGTGTGGAAGTTCAATGTATTGAGGAATGGGCTTCTATGCTTAGGTGTGGAGTGGGAGAGCTTCCGTTCACGTACTTGGGTCTCCCGGTTGGGGCGATTCCTAGTAGGAAAGGGATGTGGAAAGGAGTTGTGGATAAACTTCACAAGAGGCTTGAGGTGATGGAGAACAAGTATTTGTCATTTGGAGGTCGGTTGATTGTTCTTAATTCGGTTCTCTCTTCGTTGCCTCTTTATTTTCTTTCACTTTTTAAGGCTCCAAAAAGTGTTATTCATGACATTGTCAAGATTCAAAGAGAGTTTCTTTGGGGTGTTAACAAGGAAAGTGGGAAACCAAAAATTGCATGGGTGAAATGGAGTGTGGTTTGTTTGCCTAAGGAGCATGGAGGGCTTGGAGTGTTGGAGTTAGGAGCATTTAATCAAGCTTTATTGGGTAAATGGGCGTGGAAATTGATTGATGGGAGAGACGGTCTTTGGAAGAGGGTTCTTGAATCTCGGTTTGGAAGTTTCATGGAGAATGTGGAGTTGGTAAAGAACGGAGGGAAGTTGAAGGCCTCTTGGTCGGCTTGGTGGCGAAGTTTAGTCAAATGTGTGGTTGAGAACCAAAGTTTTTATGCTAAATTTGAAAGAAGAGTTGGAAATGGTTTATCTACTAAGTTTTGGCATGACCCTTGGATTGGTGGTGGTAAATCTCTTAAGGAGATGTTTCCCCGTTTGTGGAATTTAGAGGTGGTTAAAGATTGTCGGGTGGCCGAGCGAGTTGAGAATGGGGTTGGGGGCCTCTTGGGCAAATGGTTGTGGAGGAGAACACCCTTTGGGCGGGAAGAGGATGCGATTAGTAGGCTTGAGGGTGTGTTGTCTAGAGTTAGGTTGGTGGAGGAAGAGGCCGATAGGTGGATTTGGGTGGGCATGAAGGGTTTAGCCTATTCATCTAGAGCCGGATATGAGATCTTTTTGGCTATTCCCGTGGATCCGCACCCCGTTGTGGATGATTGGTTGGGTTTAATTTGGAAGGGAATTGGGCCATTGAAGGTGAAGACCTTTTGTTGGAGACTTATGAGAGGTAGAATTCCTTCTATGGATAATTTGTTCAAACGAGGGGTGGTGACTCATAGGGGGGATTTGGTGTGTAAGAGTTGCAATGTGGAGATGGAGAGCGGAATCCACATCGCTCTCGAATGTAAGGTGGCAAGAGAGGTGTGGGTTCGTATTGGAGAATGGTTGGGAATCAATTGTTTGGGTGGGGCCTCTATTGAAGAACACCTTTGTCTCATGACAAGGAATATTGGAAAGAAGAAGAGTCTTGTGGTGGCTTTTATTTGGAGGGGTGTCATGTGGGCTCTTTGGAAAAATAGAAATGGTGTTAGGTTCAAAGGTGAAGTCGCGAGTAGTGTAGCTTTGGTGGATGCGATTAAATTTTCAACTTGGCAATGGAGGATAAGTGGGGGTAAGGTAGATCCTCAAGAAGATTTCGGGTGGTGGGTGTGTAATAGAAATGGGTACATAATCTAGTAATAGTGTAGAGTTAGAGGTGAAAGGAGGGAGAATTTTTGAAGAGTTTGGAAATGGTTTTGGGGAGCTACTGGAGGTGTTGGGTTAGGGGACACTGCCGTGGGGTTGGGAGGATGGTGGGCTGGTCGGTTGAAGCTGGGGGGGGCTTTGTTTTTTCGGTTGGGCTTGGTATTGCGAAGGTTGGGCTGGTTATGGGGACTGAATGTGGACGGTTGGGCTGGGCCTGGGGGCTGGGGCGAATTCCTCTTCAATGGCGGGCCATTCTGCGCTGATTGGGCCGGGACGTATATCCTTTGGTTTTCACTTTGGGCCTACTTTGCCTGAGGGTTGGTTCTTGTTGGGCTGGTTTGGGGGGTGTGGTTATTATTAATTTGGTGCAGTATCTATCCAAACCTACTTTGTTTGGATTGAGTCTCTTGGTTGGAGATGTTAGTTGGAATTCTCTTGAAATACTTTGTGTTCTTACCTTGGACATCTCCAGTGGGCGAATACATGGACTGCTCTAGCACCATGGGCCGATTGGAATTTCCCCAAGGAAGCTTGACTAGGGGGGAATTGCCTCCCCGTACCCCCCGACTCTTGGCCGTTCCACCTTTCTTGGAATTGGACATACTAGACGACGGGCGGGGTCAAGATTTTACACCTGTATTTCTTTTGGATTCCACCATAGTCATCTTGCTCTTGGTGAGGCTCCGTGTGTATGGTGTTTAGCTCCTTTCATTGGGCAATGGATTAACGCACTTTAGTGTGTTAAACATATCTAATCCCGCACCTAGAACTGGGGGTGAGCTTTCATGGTATGCGATTACGGAGCTTCTTTTTTGAGCGGATGACTTGGTTGTGATCTTTTGTTTGGTTCGGTTCCTTGAATCATGGGTTTGGTTTATGCTCTTCTCATTGGGCAATGGTCTCTTAGCGGAGTTGTTCTCGCGCTTCGAGATTAATCCCGCACCTAGAACTGGGAATGAGCTCGCCTTATCCGTGTTTCGGGTTTCGATTTGGTCCCACAGTGTTTTATTCGGCTGCATGGCTCCCGGTGGTCTCATTTTTTGCACTAACGTTTGCTTTATCTTATTCTCACTCGATGGACAGTGGCTAATTCCTAAAGTGTTGGTTTTTTGGGCCTTTTTGTGGTCCACTGGAGTGGTTTGGCCCAGTTTCGGTTTTGGCCTTTGTGGATGGTCACCTACTTTCTTTCTGGGCTTTCGGTTGTGTTAGGTTGTTTGGTGCAGTTTTTTTGGTTTGGAATAGATCTTGACCCTCGTGGGCGGTTTAGAAATTTCTTTTGGCAGTGGAGGTTTAGTGTTAATGCTCTTGATTCTCCGGTTTTGGGATTTTACGGGGTGCAACTCTTTTGCACTCTTTACTTGTACATGTTATCCCATTATTAATACAAGTTTTGCCGTTACCAAAAAAAAAAAAATATAACAACCTTCCTGAAATAAAGTTTAAATTAACTATACGCGTGGGACTGACTAATGGGAGAGTTTTAAAATTTTCATTTATGACTTCCCACTTGACTAAATAAAGAGTTATAAGGTTTCATTTTGATTTCTTCCACATCACTTGTGAAAGAAATCAAAGGATCGTAAGCTCAAAGAATACTCCACATATAAGTTGCATACTCTTTCAATTTACTAAATTGAAGTTACTCAACACTAAGGTAGTATTTATCATTGTTAGGAAATTACACTTCTCTGTTTCTGAAAGAAAAAAAGAAGAAGAATTGAAGTATTCTTATTTCCCGACTTCTGCTTTTGCTTTAAAAAAAAAAAAAAACAGGTAACCACCTGTTTTTTGAGAAGTAACACAAGGGTTGCTTTTACCGCTTAAAGCAATCTAAGCCTACTTTTTCCTAATTAGCAAACACATGCAACTTTTTATCAAAATCATTTAGACCTCGTTTGGTAGAGATTGGGTATTTGAGAAAGTTTAAATTCAGGTATTTTAACTACGGGCCTGAACTGGGTATTTTTATGTGTATTTATGTAAAAATCCATGTTTGGTAACTATTTATAAAAAGGAGTATCTTAAACATATTACCACGTTTGGTGCAATATAGGAGAATTGGGTATTTGACTAATTTTTAAAAATGCCCCTCCGTAATTTTAGAAAACACCGGAAAACGTAATAGACTCACAGAAAATGACGATGAACAACCCAGTAAATCATTCTTTACCAACAAAGGAACCAGAAAACCTAAACCCCTTTCTTCTCCTGATCATCAAATGGATATTGTAGAGTTGGAATCTCACGCAGACAATTTAACTGAGCTCCTGGAACTCATTCGGACAGCATTCTGGAAGTGTTGGCCTGGACTCTTGACTAGTTTACTGGACACTATAGGTATAGTATAAGAGATTGATTGTTAAGACAGACATTGCTACGTACACCCGTGCACAGAACGCACACTAGCCAGGCTGCCAAGCACTGCACAATTATTTCAGTCTGATCATTGTTAATATGCTTATTCGGTCTATAATCCGTGACGAGTACAAGGCCCATCGCCCATGCCCTCCTGAACAGAAATAGCCTTATATGTGACTCGTTTTGAATTCCCTCTGATTTTAGCGCATGATTTATCGTTGTGTTTAAAAGCTCTGAACTACAATCTTAAACCTCTGAAACTCTCTTGGGATATTCAATCTTCACAATGGATTTTTATTTCTTTCTTGATCATGATCCAAAGTTTACAATGCAGTGAGGTTATTTACTAAATATTTTAAGAATTAATTAATGAAGAAGATGGTACTAGTTTATCGGCCGAGAGTTCTTCGAGCTGTTTATTCAAGAAACCTAATACAAGTTCAGTGCTATGCAGGTTTTGTGGCGAGATCTGCGGATGGAGCTATTCATGCTTGGCAGCACAGCCCACTTCCAGGTATATAAGACAATAAGCTAGCTCATGATATTGCTAATGGCGCTTAGCCTGTTGAACAGTTTGATGCTCAGTAGCTTTCCAGTTCTCATGCTTATTTTTTCTATTTCAATCTGTTTGATTAGTGTAGCATGGACCATTGCACATACAGTTACACATGACCCGGTCACACAACGTACATACAGTTATAATCGATACACCTAAACTTCGTACATGCAACTCTTCTCTCCTAAACATACGTTTCACGAGAATCCAACGATTATAGAGTGCAAAATAGTATATTCCGTTAACTTCGTGTTTGGATGATCTAGTAAGATACCGTGATACCACCGCGTATTAACATGGAGACAAAAATTTCATTACATATCAAATTGTAAACAAATTTTACACCAAGAGAGAACTTGTTGCAATTTATAAATGCAGAAACTTTCACATTTCCAAAACTCAGAATATGTGAACATAATCTTCTTGCTAATCCTTCTTTTCCTTTGCCTGTACATTCTAAATTTACAGCAAAAGATTTTGAGATTGAGGGGTATAATCATCTTATGAGGAGCAAACCAATAGCAGTTACAACAAGAGTCGAGGGAACTCCGAACTTGAGATGGCTCCAGAACGATAAGTTGTAGCCTAAATGCTGAGCACGACGAGCTTGCTCACACACTATCAAGTTGGCTGCTGATCCGAAGAGCGAAAGGTTTCCAGTTACCGTACTGACCCAAGCTAAAATGAGCCACGCTTTCTTCTCGCTCTCAGGAGATATCGCTGCAGCTGAAGCTGCTACACGAGCTCCCAGTAGCAGGACTGGAACAAGACATGTAAATGTGACAATTCGTAAAAGAAAATCTTATTCGTAAACATAGGACGTGTTTGCACCAGTTTTCAAAAATCACTTTTAGCAGCTACTGAGATGTCACTGGCTTATAATATATAGTATCAAACAGAATACATATTCGCAGACAGATAAACATGTCGAATTCTTGGGGAAGTCAGAAGAAGCTGGTTTTTTTTAACAACATCCTGATTGTTCTAAAACTGTGACTGGGTGTGTACATAAGTTATATAATCCGTACTACACAATATGACAGTAGAAAAAAGAAAACACCAGGAACTAAAAGCGCGTTGAGATCCTCGGCAGTCGTCTACTCCAAGACACTACGAATAAGAAAAACAAAAGTGCTTTGTCAAACAATCCACCGTGTTTGTAAACCACAATCATACACCCAAATCAGAAATAAGAAAAGAGACTTGCGGCTAAACAAAACAATACTATGCACATGAAAGAAGCTGCAGATTTATCAAACAGGAACTATGTACAATAGCTGTATGACAGCTTCAGTGTGTGATGTTCTGCTGGTTCAATAGTCAATTGTTTATAAGATTAAGATGCACAGAAAGGTGACAGTAGGTTGTTCCGCTTTGCACTTTGTATCTGTAAAGGTAACAATTAGATGGAAATGACATGTTTAGATTGTTCTCCAGCAAAAGGATAACAAAGAAAATGTATACATTTTACTCAAACTCAGATGAATCACAGGTCACTGCCAATGAAAAAGTACATTTTATTCAAGACTATCCATGAATCACATAATATAATCAAAAGAAAGAGACAATTCTCCATCAGAGAATCAACTAGAGTATGAAAAAAAGAGAGATTCTACTAAACAAGGCTTCTCCTTTTCACCAACATTGGTGCAAGAAAACTTCTTCCTGAAAGCGGATCGGAAAGTAAGAAAGTAGAGATAAATTGACGGAAGATTACGTACCTCTCTCTCCAATTCACTTCTTCCTGCAGTTGCCAGATGAACCCTAGAATTTGGGTGAAATCGACGGTGTAAGAAATCGATTCCGAAGATAGATCGTGATTTGAGCAGGATTAGTCTTTGGAGTAAATACCCAAAAATAAATTCTCCCCATGGACGATGTATTTGAAAATAGAGTTTTCAAGTACAAATTATCCGGGCCTCAGTTTTTGGGTATTTCCAAAATACCCAAAACTTACGGGCTTTAGAGTTTTACAATATTGCTACCAAACAAGGTATTTCGGGTGTTTTTGGGTAAAAAAACACAAAACACCCCTCTACCAAACGGACTCTAAGTGGTCTTTTCGGAAAATCCACCCAATATTGGCGATGTTAATGTTAAAATAGGTGATGTTTATTATCAAATATTTGATGTTTATGATTGAATAGTTGATAATTATAAATAGTTGATGTTAGTGATATAATAATTGATGTGTAATGTAAAATAATCGATTATTTCATAGCAAAATAGTTGATGTTTAACGTAAATAGTCGATGTTTCATGGTAAACCGTTGATATATTGCAAAGTAGTTGATGTTTATTGAAAAATAGTTGATGTTTATTGTTAATAGTTGGTCTTTATGTAAATAATTGATGTTTATGTTAAAATAGGTGATGTTATATTGTAAATATGTAATGTTTTAAGTGGACTTTTTGATGTTAAAATACTATTTTTTTATTGATCTAGATTAATACACTTGGTTATATGAAATGATGTGATTGGTGAAGACACCAGTGATAAAGTAAGAATTGATTACTAAGATGAAAATTTTCTTATTTAGGGTTATGAAGTTTGTAATTTAACTTCAGATAAGAAAAATTATGAAGTTTTTATTAAAAATGAGGGTTCTAAATCAGAAACCACAAACTAATTTGATTAAATAACTGTCGTCATTCTCAAACCTCAATCATATTGTCACGTGACCAATTGACCACATAGCACCTAAATGTGAGCTACATATACGAAGACTTACGCAATAACTATCAAACGTTTTAAAATCCACTAAAAATAAATAGGCATACAGATAAATCGACCCCATATATGAGTTACTCGATCATCAATAAGGATAGCATTAATTTAGCATGAGAAAAAGCTTCCTAGAAGCCTTTGAAACATTAGATTCAGAAGCAAACGGGGTAGTGCTGCTAAGAACCTTGTAAGGATTACTCACCTAAGCCGAATAATTTGGACGAATTTCACAACTCCTCCGTCCAAGATTCTCTAATCCGGATGATGTAAAGTATTATGGTGGAATGGGGTGGATGCATTGACGGATATCCATGGGATGCTCATGAAAATCCAATCGAAAGAGGAGAAGCGTGAAGATGGAGAAATCGTTTTTCGAAGAAACGACTCTGCGAGTGAGCGTTTTTCCAGATCAAGTTTCTCCACGCGCCTTTATTAGTTTATAATTAAACTTTAATTATTATTGTCAATAACTAGTTAATAAAATTATATTGATATATACTATAGTACTAGAATAAAAGAAATATGTGATTTAAAATATAATAGTACTATAGTAGTAATCTTTCAATAAATAAAAATGTTATATTATAACGGGAGTGGACTGAGGGAGGATATATAAATGAAAGGAAAAAACCCTGAAAATCCCCTTTTGTAGAGTACTACTACATCTCTTGTTCGTTTATCTACGGTGAGCAGACCATTTCTCTAGAATGGCCTCGACTGTGCTAAATAGGCCACCTACTTTCACCACCACTCAAACGGCTTATCTTACCACCGCCGCCGCTTCCTCCCCTAACTCATTCTTCCGCCCTAGATCCGCGAGGCTTCCGCTCCTACGGTTTCGTGCTACCTATAACACGAGAAGCGTCAAACCCACCCGCTTTGAGAAATTCTTGTCCTTTTCCGCAGATGGAGATAATGTGGAGGTCCAAACTGAGACGCAACAAAAGGACGACGAAGCAGCTCAACAATCCGACCCCGAACCTCAAATTGAGGTAGCTTGCTTTTTCCATGTCAACTGCAATCAGCGGATTTTCCTAGATAATGAGATGAATTCTGATTTTTCAATTAACTCATTTCTGTTTTGTTCTCATTTGCTTATTTGGATAACTTTTTGTGCTCTTAACTTGTGTTAATTACTTTGGCTGATATGGTTTTCTCAATTATACTGAATATTTGTTTTTCCCCTATTAGCTGTGGTAGCGTTCTGATTTTTGTTAGCTACAATTGATATATTCAGAGGACTCTGCGCTCCCAGACGATAGCTTCTAGACACTTTACACCTAGTTACTCTGTTAATAGTCCATACATATTGTAGAAAAATAACATTATCAATTAAGTAAAACTATTAGTCAGAATAACTCTCAATAGGGAGAGTTTACCTCTGTATAGATTTATGTACGTTCCCTAATGACATAGAATCCGACTTAGTTTTGATACTCACTTATAAACTAATGAGGGAGCATCCAACATTCTTGGACAGAGCAACTATCTCTTTTTGTTCACATTGTGTGACAGATAATGTCCTAGATCTCATTAGTAACTATGCCTCTTAGACGTTTAGTTTTGCTGCTTTTATATCTAGAAGACTAGAACCATCAGCATGTCATTTTTCTATGCGGGACAACAGAGACTGGGAGTCTGGGAAAATGAAGAGGAATATGGTTGAGGGAAGTTACACTATGTGATCAAGGTCAGAGAATTATCTTCTAGAGAAGAGTAAGATACAAAGCCTCTGGGATTTGTAGATACTAAAGAACTAACCGGCCACCTGTATCTCCTCTTCCCTTGAATTTAATCGTAACTATGGACCTGAAATGGAATTAAAAATGTAATCTTTAATACATGAACGCATCTTCATTCTTCATACGATGATTGTCACATATATTTTAGTTGTATAATAAATCAACATTTACATGCGTGTGAAAATAATTATAACTATTACATAAATAATACCATCCTTCTACTCTCGTGTGTATGTTTGTTATGATCTCTGTTTGATAGAATATCCTATTTATTCCATACTATAATTTGTGAAATCGCTTTACATTGTGTACATGCACTTTTGAGTTCCAACTCTCCGTGACTTGGTAAAAACCTTTTTTATGTTTAGCTTGAAACATATTTAACATGCTTTGTTTGTTAGGTGGTCATACGAATACCGAGTCTGGCTACTTTGTTAACATGTCATCTGTTTTGAGCAGTCTTTGTGGATGTTATGTAATGGTTAGTAGCAGGTTGACACTGGCACACAAGGGCTACCTTCACTAACATGACAATGTTTATTTGATTAACAGTTGAATACAGATGGTCTGAATGGTGTTGATTCATCTGTTGAGAGTGATGACACTGTTGCCGAGGAACCTACCTCTCCTGTCATAGCGTCTTTAAATTTGTACAAAGAGGCTTTAACGAATGGTGATGAAACAAAAGTTGCTGAGGTGGAATCATTCCTTAAATCTATTGAGGATGAGAAAATTGATCTCGAGAAAAAAGTAGCTGCTTTATCTGAAGAACTATCATATGAGAAGGCTCGAATTCTTAGAATTAGTGCTGACTTTGACAACTTCCGCAAGAGAACAGACAGAGAACGGATATCTTTGGTAACAAATGCACAAGGGGAAGTCGTGGAAACTTTATTGCCAGTCCTGGACAATTTTGAGAGAGCTAAAGCACAGATCAAACTGGAAACTGAAGGCGAAGAGAAGATTAGTAACAGTTACCAGAGCATATCTAAGCAGTTTGGCGAGATCTTGGTATCCCTTGGCGTTATTCCTGTAGAGACTGTTGGAAAGCCATTTGATCCTGAGGTAAGTTTTTTTCTTTTGCTAAGTATCGCTAACATCATTCTGTATTTCTCTCTGCCTCTCTCTCTCTCTCTCTCTCTCTCTCTCTCTCTCTCTCTCATTTATTTATTTATTTTTGTTTCTTGAGCAAGTATTCCTAAGTCCTAACATATCAAATTGCCTGGCTTTTCTGTGTGGGAAAGTGCTTACTGTGATAATTTCTCTTTGTTGAAGTACTGTAATAGTTAGACTAGTTTTGTTTCTTTGCACACAATCAAATGATAAGGGAAGTAGAATTGACATATGCTTGAAGAATCTCAACCATTACTTATTGTTGGACGATGACGGAGTTCAAAATCATTTGAGTGATAGCTGAACCGTTAAAGTGTTTAGAATGCTGCATTTTGCTCATTCAGGGGTTGAGTGCTGCAATCCTGTTGTACCTTTTCAACTCCTACAAGTTTTCAATCATTTCAGACTAACATGTAAGGTTACTAAGCACATTAATGGCATAATGTGGATTCTTTGGATTTCCATTAAATATATAATTGGGTTAATTTCACATATATATCTAAACTTTACAACTTATTTCACAAAACTAGCTATATATATTTTTTTTCTCAAATAACTATCCAAACTTTTTATACTTTGTAACAAGTGATGCTCATATATTTTCTGACAACTTTTTGGAGGGTAATTTTAATTTTTAATCACTAGCCAAAACAAGTTTTACAGTATCTAATTGCAGAGAAATGCAAGTTGCACTTGCTGAAGGCATAAAAGATGATTCCGATAAACAATAAAAGTGGCCAATCCCAAAAACTTATAGCATCCTTAACTAAGCATTGTCCAAATTCATGGCATGAACTCAATCAGACAGAACCAAAACCCAAATTAAAAAATAATGGCACGAACTTGTAAGATTGAGAGCCGAACAGAAACCCGAGTCACAGAGATTGAGAGCGGAACAGAATACCCAAATGCAATAACACGCTCACTTGCAAGAAGTCTGGAAAGTGTGAGCAAAACTGAAAACAAAGGAATAATCTACAAAAAAGTTTTTGAAATTGAGCATAAAATAAAATTACCCAAAATGTATCTCATGTTGCAACTGGGCTTATCAACTCTATTAAAATTACCCAAGTTGAAGCGGCGGTGGTGGTCGGAATGCAATGACGCTATAAATTAATTCCCTGCAATTTTAATAGTTTCCAGGATATATGCGCCTTTTAATTGAATTATATCTTTTTTATTTTCTTTTAATTGTTGTCTAATAATTAAAATTCAAAATTACCCTTCTAAAGTTGTCGGAAGATATATGAGCATCACTTGTATTAAGGTGTGAAAAGTTTGGATAGTTATTTGAGAAAAAAAATGTAGCTTGTTTTGTGAAATAAGTTGTAAAGTTTAGATATATATGTGTAATTAACCCTATATATAATTTGCCATTCTTTTTGTTTTAGGTGATCAGGTGAACACTGAATAGGTGATCATACTTATGTGTTTCTGGTAAATGTTTAAACAAGTGATGGAGTAAACTCTCCTGGGAGACTGTTATAAAGACCAAAAAAGATGGATAAACATTAGGGTTATTACGGAAAACATCAGAGGTTTACTTGAAAACATGGTTGCTTCTATAAAAAGATACATTCCTGTTAATTAATGTTTTACTTATGAACATCACATCTTTTATTCACAAACTTTAATCCGTCTTTTTTTTAAAAGTTAAATATAAAAGGTGTCCTAGAAGCTTTGCCCAAGTTAAGATATTATATTGGAATTGAGTTATGTTTGGTTATCTTTTGTAGAATGAATAAAGAATAAATGAATGATTGATGAAGTTGGTAAAGTAGGCTAATGGGTAGACCATATGAATAAATATTAAAATTTGTACTATTAGAAAGGGGATGTTTGTAACTAGACATCCAGATTCCAGAATGGCAAAATGATAAATTTGTCGTTGGGACTGAGTGCAATGTTGTTGATTTTTAGACACTGTAATTTGTTTTTCAATGGATAACCTAAACTGGAAAATGCATGTATTCTCTTTACCTTTTCTCATGTTACCTGACTGGTCATACATACACTCTTTTTATGTGGTTCAATATAATTTTAGAGAATTAAGTTATGCAATGGTTCATTAAATCCTATATGTGGAGTCACTGTGACTAAAGATCCTGAAATTTGTACTGGTAAGGTAATGTAGAATACTATAATACGAAGTTGAGGTCATGTTTTTTCCATCATTTGCAGCTTTGAGTTCCGATCTGTATGGCTTAAGTTGTACTTTACATTTCCTTATCCATGTCTAGTTGGCTACTCAGGAAATATTTAGATTTCTTCTCATGGACTTTTGGCATTAACCTGGTCTTAATCTCTTCTTTGTCATAGCTACATGAAGCTATAATGCGTGAAGATTCCACAGAATATGAAGAAGGTGTGGTGATTGAGGAATACAGAAAAGGGTTCCAACTTGGCGACAGACTCTTACGACCATCAATGGTGAAGGTGTCAGCTGGGCCAGGGCCTGCGAAAACTGAAACCGTAGAACCAGCAGAAACCCAAGAAGTCGAAGAACCTATTAGTACTGAAGCTGCACCTGCTGAGGAATAATTATCCAATGCTAGATCGACTTTGTTGACAAACGGTTGTGATGAGCCCACCCTTTCCTGAAAACTGTTAGGACATCATTCTCTAACTGGGAGGACCTGTCCCAGCTCGAGCAATGAGTAAAATGTGTGCTCACTTGATTCTTGTACCAATATACACGAGGTAAGATACTGAGTTACTAATAGCCATGTAGCAAAAGTGCAGCTGGAAATTAGCTTTTTGTTTAAATTTGACTGTTGGGCAACACTTCTAAATTTTTGATTGTAAAAGTATATGTTTGGACTCTCTGGAGAACGCATCACCCATTTAAAGTTATTTATTTGGAGTCAGTTGGGTAACACTTTGCGCTCTAAGGTTTTTTGCTATTATGGTAATGATGGCGCACAAACTGATGAATGGTGGAACCAGGAATCATTTCAGATGAGGAAACTTTTATATCTAGATGGCAACAGACAATGGAGTCGGTCGGAACTATGGGATGGTGAATGTATGGTGTTTTGGATTGATGGGTGGTGACTGGAGTTGTGGAGGAGGCATGGTTGGTGGCAGCTAGGAGAGGGGGATTTGTTGATGTGGCTGGACTGGGAGATGGAAATGGTGGGTGGCGGTTGGGAGGTGGAAAAATGGTGGGTGGGAGGTACAAATGGGGGTTGGGTTGAAGTCTGAAGGAGAGCGTGTGTTATAATGAAGTGAAAATGGAACAACATTCTAAGTCGGCTCATAAAACTTCATACAAAAATAGAACCACACACCTTCCAAGTTCCAATAAAAGTCAAATAAAATTATGATCTTATAATACTGGTTTATCTTTTCGGTTAAAAACTTAACACCACACAGCCACACTACACATATAGACATTGGTTTGACATGAGGAGAGTTAGGGTAAGAAAATCGATAATCAGGTATCAATGATCCATATTAACAATTCAATTGTGAATTGTGAAATTTTCAAAAATTACACTCAGATGTGGACTTTCATAAGTTTTGTTAGTAGCTATACTTGTAGTGATTTTGATGTAGAAATCCTTACTATCAAATTTTGATGTAGAAATTCTTACTATCAAATTTTGATGTAGAAACTCTTACTATCAAACAAACAGTTGTCCACATTGTTTTTCAACGTAGAAAATAAATACGTAGTCGTGCACATTGTTTTTCGACGTAGAAAATCAATAAGTATATGAGTAGAATATACTCCCTCCGTCCGCTCAAACGAGCCCCATTTGGACTCCGACACAGTATTTAAGGAGGGTAGTAGTTTATTGGTATATAGTACAAGTGGGGTATAGTGGAGTAATTAATGGAAAGTAAAGTAGTATAAGTGGGGTTGAATTGTGGTAGTATATTGAT
>JAYMSL010000286.1:0-27460 GCA_036897195.1 Plantago coronopus
TTTCTATGGCAGGAAGATCAACCTTAATTAAATCTGTTACTACCTCTATACCTGCTTACTGTATGGCTGTTACTAAGTTGCCTGATACTACTATAGCTAAAATTGATTCTCCAAACAACAACTTTCTTTGGAATGCTAATAAAAATGGGAGGAAGAAGGCTAGAGTTAAATGGTCTAGGGTTTGTACTCCCTATAGTATGGGAGGACTTAGAATTAAACAATTACCTGCTCTTAATGATTCTTTCCTGCTTAAGTTGTGCTGGAAATTAATTAGTACTCCTAACTGTGTTTGGTCTAGAATCTATAAAGCCAAGTACTATCCCAATGGGAATTTCTGGGATGCTGTTGCCAAACCAACTGATAGTTGGTTTTGGAAAAATATCATTAAGCTCAAACAACTTCTTCAAAATAATATAAGCTGACAAATTGGGGATGGCTCTTTTGTTAAGTTCTGGACTGATATGTGGGTTAGAGGGATTGTTCGTCATGAGTATAACATGCACAACAACCTGACTTCTGGGTGAGTGATTTCATTCATGAAGGAAGGTGGAACTTGGATTACCTGTCCCACATTCTTCCTCCTTTCATGGTTTGTTTTATTGCTAATATTCCTATTATGGGGGGTAATGATAAAATACTCTGGAACCACACCTCTGATGGCAAATTTTCTGTTAAATCTGCTTACAACATCCTTATCACTCAATCACAATTAGGTCCCTTCCTGCCTTGGAAAAAAATCTGGAATTTGAAACTTATTCCCATAATAAAGCTCTTCATTTGGCAAGCTCTTCAAGACAGACTGCCTACCCTTGATAAACTGGCCAAGTATAATCTGATTCAGTCTGATATATGTGCCTTCTGTGGTAGTGCTAGTGAAACTATTAATCATCTCCTTCTGCATTGCCCTCAACTTGACAGGTTTAGACATACTATTGCCCCATCTTCTATTCTTGATATGCATGATAATATTGTACACATGTTCCTGACTAGAGGTGAAACTAGTGAACGTATGACTCAACTTGTCACTATGTGTTGGGTCATTTGGAGAGTTAGAAATGAGTTTATCTTTCATGGGAACCCTCTTAACCATAAACATTTGACCCAACTGTATTTTAGTTCCATTCAAGAGAATGTGGTTATATTTGGCAAGTTTAATCATACACCTAAAGCCTTAAGATTCAAATGGGAACCTAGCCAAACCCATCAGGTTACTATTAACACTGATGGTTCAGCTAGGGGTTCTCCTGGCACAGCTGGAGTTGGCTGCATTTTCAGAAATAAATCAGGACAGCTCATTAGGGCTGCTTCTGCTTTTATTGGGATCACTTATAACAATATGGCTGAGTTAAAGGCCATTGCTTTGGCAATTGACTTAGCCTATCAGATGCATTATACTCATGTGCAAATCCAAACTGACTCTACTTATGCTTTCCTATGTCTTTGCAGGAATCAGGCCCCGGTTTGGATGGATACACCTTTGGTTGAAAAAATCAGAAGTCAGGCGACCAAGTTCCAGAAGTTAGATATAGTTTTTGTTTATAGGGAAGTTAACAATGTTCCCGATATCTTAGCTAAAACTGCTAGCAATGTGGTCTGTAATATAAACTCTAGTACTCTTTCTCCTTTTGATCATCTTAGTTCTCAGCTAACTCTGAGAATCTGGGATGTTTGTCCCTCTTGGCTTGTTGATGCTATCCAACAAGACCAAGTAAGGACGTATGTTAGAACTGTTAAGGTAGATGCTCGTAGTGGTAATCGTAGACTGGGTAGTCAGTGGCAAGATCTCGTAGGAAACGAAGGATTGGTTTCTCCTTGTAATGAACCTGTTTGACTGAATAAAAAAGTTTCCTGTTCAAAAAAATGAGTAACTTTGATTACATTTTTCAAGAGTTCGTAAACCTGCAATTGCGTATAAATTCTAACTGAAGACCGGACGCGATGACGACTGTTTTAACCGGCCACCGGTTATATTCGACTAGGTTCGGCTCCAAATAACGCTTTGGAGTCTGGACCGGAAAACGCTAGCTTCTATTCAACGACTTCGTATGAATAACAAACTCAGCTAATGATCACAATTTCCGATTCCGATCTTGAGTAATCGCTCTTGGCCTCAACCTGAACTTCGTCGACCCTCCTCCGCATAACTTCCACTGAACAGCCATGATCACTACGGTGAACTTCAAACTTCTCTCAACTCTTTAATTGCCCTGAATTTTCATTCAATCCCGATAGTTAATTCAGCAATTGGTACTATGCATGTTGTTTTTGCTTCCAATCTAATCAAAGTCTGAATTTGCAGCAGCAAAGAAGTGTTTCAGGCGGAATGGCTCAAAGCCCCAGATCCCCATCCTCGAGAGCACCCTATTTGACGGTATCCGTCACCGATCCTGCTAAGATGGGCAATGGAGTTCAGGCCTACATCTCTTACAAAGTTATCACCAGGGTACAGTATGCTCTTACTGTATCTGGTCGATTAATGTGTTTGTTAGCTTTGATTACTGGGCTTGCTATTTAGTATCTGGTCAATCTGATTTATTTTTAGGAATTAGGATATTTTGCTACTTCATAGGACTGTCAGGTTTAGTTTTATTTCGATAATGTCTCGTAATGGTTTAGGCTGTGAGTAGTATCAGTAATAGCTAGGTGAGATAGGTGGAAGTTTCGATTGTGGTGACTCGGTAGCAATGAGATGGGAAGAACTGTTAGACGGGCGCAAAATGTAGGTGCATCTAGTACTTGGTGTGGCTCTTATTTGTATTTAAGGTTTATGTGCACATTAGGGGAATATGCCTAACACTTGGCTGAGTGGGGTGTGGTTATTTCTATTATCAATGTTCATCTAACTGTTAGACCGTCTGACACAAGGTTTTACTCAAATGAATTAGCTTGTTAGGATTTTGTTGAGTTTCAAGCAGAGTGGTGGATTAGCCAGTGCTTATGTTTTATACAAACATATATGTGACTTAATTCAAAGTCATAAGTTCATGTTTGCAGATGCAAAAAAAAAAGTTTATTTTTTCACTTTGCTTTAGAGATTATTATGTGTTTATTTGCATTACAACTGATTGATTGTCTTAATACTCGTGCAATTTGGTAAAGAACGAACTCTTGGCCTTATTTGACTTATGGTCGACTGAATTATTAGTAGAAAGAAACTCCAATCTGATTAAATTATTTATAGCTTTTCAATTAGCCTAAGATAGATGCGACAATTTGTGGGTCGTAGCTAGCTACCACAGTTTGAAGTTCGCTGTTTATTTTATGTGGTTTATCAACAAAGTTATAAAAATAAATTGTTCCAGACATTGATCACTGTGATATAAGCTTGTTAAAGTGATGATTTATAGATATGTTCTGCTCACTTCCATATGATATTTCACAGTTGTAACCTTTACCATTATTCCAAAAACATTTTATTTCTACATTTTCAGTACTTTTCGCAGATGTTTCTCACCAAATCTGTCTCAGTTCTTTGGCCTAAACTTATAAATAATAAAAAGGTTTGAACTTGCATTTGCAGACAAATTTTCCTGGATACGAAGGACCTGAGAAAATTGTTATAAGAAGGTACAGCGATTTCGTTTGGTTGCGAGATCGTCTTTTTGAAAAGTTCAAGGGTGTTTTCATCCCTCCTCTCCCAGAGAAGAGCACTGTAGGTAATAAGCTGAAGGGTGTTTGCAATATTTGTAGTTGTAATAGAGATCCCTTCTCTGTAATGCCTGTAGACATCAACTTATCAAACTAACGTCATATCTTCTACTGCCAACTCCATTAATAGCATTATATGGTGCATTTACACACAGAATATTGTCTATACTGTAATACCCAATGGTCCATAATTGTCTAAACTGTTTATCTTGGTTACCTAGTATGACAGTATCTTTTCCCATTGTATGATATAAGATGAATTTATCTCTATCCCTAAACCAATAAGAGCAGACTCTCATTTGAGCTGGTTAGCATCATCCGGCATTCTTTTTTTCTTGCTTCCATGGCAAAGATCCATCCAAAGAGTAAAACTATAGAAATCGTACCAAATTTCACTAAAATTATATTTGCAATATTTTATTAAAAAAATTCAGACATAACTAGTCAAAACAGAGTTAAAGAGAAAATTATATGATCGAGTGTGTTAACATTTTGTGATAATCTTCTGAATTTATATTTGCCACTGAAGATATGCATGCTGGGTTTATATATGCAAGAACAATTGACATTCTTGGCTTACCTGATCTTGATAACAGAAAAATTCAGATTCAGTGCTGAGTTCATTGAGATGAGACGTCAAGCACTGGATTTGTTTGTCAACCGTATTGCTTCACACCATGATCTCAAGCAGAGCGATGATTTAAGAATATTTTTGCAGGCAGATGAACAGGTATCATTGTTGAACCTACATATACCTAAAATAAATTGCACATGTTAATGTTGTGGTAGTTATTTCCATGATCAAAAGAGAACAAAATATTATAAAGACAAACTCGGGTAAAGACTGCTTCGTCATTATCTATAGTGTCCATATGGAATTTGGCTTTGAGGTTATGTCATGGAAGCTTTATTATTCATTCGACACTCTTTGCCATTAGGTTATCATGTACTGTGTAGAAGCAGACATGTTCCTGAGCAAATATAAATTAAGCAATTTCTAACCTTGTTAGTAATATCAATCAGAGCTTGTATTACCTTTAATAAACATGTGAATTATCAACAAAAGACATAATTTTGGATTGCTTAAATGTATTTTCATATTCAAACTTAATTATTTATATTTTTTGCTTGGTCTGCAGACAATGGAAAGAGCAAGGTCCCAGGAAACTGGTTATTTCAAGAAGCCTGGTGACCTATTGCAAATCTTCAAGGTATCTTATCCGTTCAGTGAAGTTAGTCAATACAGAGCTTCAACAAGCTGGCAATAAAGCTTTATTTCTTTATATTGCAACCAGTAGATTGAGCTTCGGACATGCTTTTGGTCTCACCAAAGAAACACTGATCTATTTTGAACTGCAAATCCCTGGATTGAATTCGCATTTTAATCTCAATTGGATCAACCATTTTAGTGTTTTTAACTTCTGAAAATCAACTCTGCTTTTTTGGTGTAAGATATATGCACTCTCTGGCAACCTTTGCAGTTGTCAACTGAATAATAATAAGTAAATATCCATGAGTGAACATAGGAAAAACGTCTCTTGTATTTCCGTTTTTTTTTCTTTTTTTCCAACATTTATTGGTTCTTCTCGCTTTCTCTTGTATCCTATTTTCTTTTACTTTCTTGTGCTGACAGATTTATCTACTCTTTCATTTTATAATTCTCTCTCAACATCATCACATCCACCTTTACACAATAACTGCTGTTTTAACTTTCACATTGGAAGTTTATATGGGGATAACTATATAGTATGCCAGAAGAGAAGAGAAAAGCGGAAGATGAAGTCCTATCAGTTCTATGTTTCTTGTACAGTAAATAAATTATGTTTCTATTACCATTAAAAATACAAAAAGTTTTGTGAATTTATGAATTTAGATTATCCATGTACTCTGTAAATAATGTGGATTTAAACTGTCAAGTTTAAAATCATATTGATTGCAGTATGTTTGAAGTATCGGTCATCATGTCTAGCGTAATATGAGCATTCTAGTTGGATTACCATTACTGAAATCCGTCTTTGTTGTATTTGTGTACTTCACATTTTTTGTTCTTCTGCTCATTAATGATTTGTTAATTGAGTCCGTCATGAGTCAAACCTTACTGGAATGAGGTGTCTTTTCAGGATATGCAGACCAAAGTGAGTGATGTTGTTCTTGGCAAGGAGAAACCAGTCGAAGAATCAAATGCAGAATATGAGAAGCTGAAGAATTACATTTTTCAGCTTGAGGATCACCTATCTGAAGCACAAAAGCATGCTTACCGTCTTGTAAAACGACACCGGGGTACTTGTACATTTATAAAAACTGTTACTTATTATCCTCACGTTGAGATCAATGCTTTGTTTTCTCCTCCTGTTTCATTCTTTGTCTGTGAATTAATTTGTTGTAAAATCCATTTGTCAAGAGACATTTCATGTCCTAGTTTGCCTTGTTTATTTACCTTATGCATGACCTCTTCTTGTACAATTGGAAGTTACCCTATATAAACTTTATTTACCTCATGCATGACCTCTTGTATGATTGGAGATTACCATTTATAAACTTTTATGTTGCACAGAGCTTGGACAATCCTTATCAGACTTTGGCAAGACAGTCAAGCTACTTGGCGATTCGGAAGGAAATGCTCTTGGGAAGGCCTTTTCTGAGGTCGGGGCAAAATCAGAGATATTATCAGTTAAGCTGCAGAAAGAGGTATGTGTTTCTACAGTGGGTATAGTACATGGAAGACAATTAAGTTGATAACTTTCCGTGATAATGTTTTGCTTTTATTTTGTATTACAGGCCCATCAACTCTTAATGAATTTTGAAGAACCTTTGAAAGATTTTGTTCGTGCAGTGCAGTCAATTAAGGTGATTTCATGGCTTATCTCATTTTGTGATAGTAAATTCCATATATCAGGTAATAGGAGGGATGGTGCGTTGTGTACTGTCTGCCATCATAAAAGTTAAAACCTGCCCAGTAATGAGAATTTCGGAGTAGGAAACCATTTGACAACCATCCATGATGTTTTATTCAACTGTTAATTTTATATAATATCACAAATTTTGGTTTTGTTTGAAAAGTGAAGCTGAAGACTGATTGTACTTTTTTCATCCCTGGACAGGCAACAATATCTGAAAGAGCAAATGCCTTCAGACAACATTGCGAATTGACCGAAGCAATCAAGTTCAAGGAAATAGATATGTATGAATGCGCTTAATACTTTCTCCTCTTAAGCGGACTTGTTGATTATTATCCGATTTACTACTTCGATAAAGCTAGTTTCAGAACGTACCACTTTTGATAGCTTTTTTCAGTTAGGTGATAGGTCCAAAAAATATGTGTGTTCCTTCTTCTCCTGTATCATGTAATTGTTTCAGTAACTTCTGTGGCTTCCATCATTTTATTGTTTTCCCCATGGAGCAATCCCTAATAACCCCGTTTTGTTGTCAAGAAACCCTTGAGGGGTTATAGTCTGTCAATTTGGCTTACCATTGCTTTTCCAACACCTCTACTTATATTTTCTATTTATTTCCCATCTCCTTATCCATCCAACATGCTTAATTACAATCCAAACAGCCAGTAGAAATATTTTCTATTGGTTAGCAGGCACTTTCTTGGAAACAACTGTAGGAAATGCTAAATGACAGTGCCTTATATAACAGTCAGGATTTAAGCTTTGATGGAGGGGATATATAATGTAGGACAAGTTAATAGATAATCTTGACTCTGTTTATGTTTATCCCCAGGAACAAGCTCAGATTGACACGATCGGAAAAACTTATGGAAGCAGAGCACGAATATGATCAGGTCAGTGCAATTATTGTTACTTTGATTATACATTGTGCTGTCCTTATAATTTGGGGAAAGTCCAATGAAGTCCATTGTTTTATACGCAACTTTTTTGCTAAACCACTACATATAAAAGAATCCTTTTATATCTCCAATTTATGAAGGATAGGTGCAGCAGAAAGTACCCCTTATTCCGTCCTAGATAATGTCAGATATTCTATTAATATATGTCACAACACAAATGTCATTTTCCCTTTTTGGCAAGCAAATGTGGACATTTGGTGTGAGACAGGAAAAGCATGAAATATTCTTCAAAATTTGGTGTGAGAAAAAGAAGTCTTGGTTCATAGTTTTACGATAACAAAAAAAAGATAAGGAATGGGATCTGGTGCAAGTTGGCATATACTGTGATCCCTTGTAATTTTGCTGATTTCTGTATTTGGGATGTAGCTGAAAGCTGAAGGTGTGGAGGCCATGAAAAGATTCGATGCAATTGTTAAGCTAATGAACGAAGAAATTGTTCTATTTCAAGAACAAAAGACACAAGACATGGGTGTGGCGTTCCATGAATTTGCCAAGGGTCAGGCACGCCTTGCAAATGCAATTGCTGATGGGTGGCGAAGCCTTCTGCCAAAGCTTGAAGCTTGCTCGGCACTAAGTCCTGAGCAATGATGTAAATGCTTTGAACGGGCAAAAGTGGTGCATTGTTCCAAGAGATTTAGAGCAATTGTGTGTACATTGTACATGCCCAAGTAGAGAAGTGCTATAAATTTGACTTGTCTTGGCTTGTAAACTTGAAAGATCCAACTAAGTTGACATAGTTAGTCAGGATTAACCTCTCCCACTAATCTCACTGCAATCTGCTAAATTTATGATATTCCCTTACTGTACTAGTTTTATAATCTTTTTCCATAATTTTTCTTTAAAAACACGTCTCTTCTTCGTAAGAACACCAGCAGAAGCAGACGTGTAAATTCCGTTCTACTGGTGTTTTAAAGTTTGTCTGCAGACTGCAGTACGTACTTCGTATTGTAGTAGTAGTAAACATGTTACCTGCATCAGTAGTAGTTTTAGATGAATTAGTAGTCAAATTTAAACCCGGTTGATCCAAAAAAAAGTCGAAGGTCCCTATTGATTCGGTCGGAGGAACATAAATAAGATGTTTCAATTGATTACACCTCTATAAGATTTTGAGTGTAAAAAATTACAGGCAATGAAGATTGTGTATTGATTACACCTGCATCTAGTATCCAACATTTGTTAGTTGTTCCTATGTAGTTCTCCAATGTGACTTGAACACTACCGCGGACTACACTAATTGTCTTAACATAGAGCCTATGTTGCAACTTACAATCTTAAATACTTTGCTCGAAGTTACAGATTATACGCGATTATCAATTTTTAAAATATGTTTATATTTTTCTCCTTACTACCTGCATGTACACGAAATACTTGAAAGTCTTCATTATTCGCCGTGTCTACTATATTTTCTTTTATTTTTTTGTAATATTATCGCCAATTCAGACCTTTTTTCCCTTTAAAAAAGGACCCGACAATGTTCAACTAAAGTAGTCGCCAAAATCGATATCAATGAGAAATCAAAATAGGAGAAGAACTAGTTGCCAAAATCGATATCAACGAGAAATCAAAGTAGGAGAAGGAAAATGCAGTGAAAGTAGATTTAAACGTCATCTATATACCGTGTAGTCTGTGTCCAGTTATTGGTAATCGCACCAGTCTAGAGTGTCGGAATGGGGCTGTAATTAAAAGGTAAGAAAGGGACGGAATTGCCCCTGATTTCGGACAAAGTAGTGTCTCTGGCTACGAAGTCCTCGTAGTCTCCCGGAATCGTGAACTACTGAACTTACAGTTGCAGAAACCCAGAAAGCAACAAACAACTGCCGCAAATCATCTCTGGAACAGACAGTTACTTATCTTCTCTCGTCTTCCGCGCGTGTGTCTCACTCACCCGCTCCTTTATTCTTCTGGTCTCGTAAGCTTCTTCTTCTCCCCCCTTCACCTTCGCCCTCCCATTCTCTCTTCAATTAATGCCACTTTCATATGATGTTAGTTTACTGTTGTTGCATCAACGATTTAAGCTAGGGCTACTGGATTTTGAGTTAATTGAATTTAAGTTTGTTTTGATCATTTAGCTTTTTCCAATCTCTTATTCTCAGTAGATTTAACTACCCTGTCGTTGCTAAGACCATTTCTTCTTGATTTGCTTGTTTTGATTCTCAACATTACTAGTTTAATTTCTAAATAAACACTAGGAGAGTAGGAGTCCAATTTCCAAAAAGTTTTTTGCCCCGTGCTAACGAATTAATATTGTAAATTGTAATGCCACACCTGTATCCAAGTTCAAGTTCTTTTTTATTATTATTATTTTTTTTATAAACATCCAAGTTCAAGTTTGTAGATGAGCTGGAATGATTTCAAGCTAGACTTTTGCGAATGCTGTTGCAGTGTCTTGTCCGCTTGAAATTGCTGATTTTTTTTGTTTATTTTTGCGTGTGCCTAAGAGCATACTAGGAATTTTGTATCTAATTTTACTGTTTGTAGCTATTGAAATTGTTTGGTTACATTTATCCGCGGGATACATTTTGGGTAGTTCCTGCTATTGCAATCTATAGTAATATCTATATATCTATCTGATTTTTCTGTAAATTGTACTGTGGAAGACATACTGTTTCTAAATTAACTTCTATCTTTCCAGCTCCGTAGAGATTCCAGAGGGATAAACGATTGTACTTGATCCGAGCTCTTCAATTGGCCTTTTGGATCTTCAAAGATTCAAGTTAATGTTTTAAGTCAGAGGCGTATATCATGCAAAAGGATAGCAGTACTGGTGGCCCATCAACAGCCGGTGGGCTCACTGCCCGGTTACGGCGACGCAGGGGGTCAAATGGGGTAAGGCATCTTCTCTGATGCTGCTAAATTCAATATACTCTATGTATTCATTAAGTGAACAGCCAGGCTCAGAATGATTATTGGTGAATAATTTTATGGCTCTAAGAAGCAACAAACAACTGTATCGGCTTTCCTTTTTAAACTAGTAGGACGTGTTCAACTGTACTGTCCTTGAGATGACTTTCACATTCAACTGATTCAAAGGGGATAATTGTTGTTGTTTTCTTTTGTTTGCTTGATCTTTACTATTTGCACAATCTTAAAGTCTTTTTTCCCTTTTATTATGTGAATAATTTTATGGCTCTAAGAAGCAACAAACAACTGTATCGCCTTTCCTTTTTAAACAAGTAGGACGTGTTCAACTGTACTTTCCTTGAGATGACTTTCACATTCAACTGATTCAAAGGGGATAATTGTTGTTGTTTCTTTTTGTTTGCTGATAATTGTTATCTGAGTCAAAATGCAAGAATCTCTTACAAGTAATATGGTGCTGGAGTATTAGTTTGATCTTTACTAATTTCACAATCATAAAGTCTTTTTCCCCTTTATTATATGAATCCAGGTCCCTCCAGATGTTGATAAAGCAAATGGTGGCAGTTTACTTGCTAATGATAGTAACAAGTACAAGTCAATGCTGATCCGCGCCTATTCTACTATGTGGATGATTGGAGGATTTGCATTAATAATATATATGGGTCATCTTTATATCTGGGCTATGGTAGTTGTTATACAAATTTTCATGGCGAAGGAACTATTCATGTTACTTAGAAAAACACGTGAAGATAGTCACCTTCCTGGTTTCTGGCTCTTGAATTGGTTAGTTTTAACCATTCTGTTTTGGTTCTTGAGGATGTTATCAGGATATTCTATATATTCCGTATGGTATATTATGTATTATACAATGTATTGCTGTGTGTCATTAGAATCCCACCCAAATTATAGTCTTGAAGGAATGACTCGAAGAGTGGTTTCATTCTTTGAAATTTCATTCCTTTTCTTGCAAGAGAATGATGTTCCTTTTTTGTTAGTTATTGTGTCATAGATTTGCTGCAGAAGATTACTGCTTTGTCAGTCGTATTTAATTTCCTTGACTCTGTAAATAAAAAATTCAAACGTGGTGATTTTGGACCGTCCTTATTTACTTTATATCATTGGCCAACCAAATAAGCTCTTGATTCTTATTATTCTACTTTTGCCAGGCACTTCTTTTTCACGGCAATGCTCTTTGTTTATGGCCGAATTCTCAGTCAGAGGCTTGTAAATACTGTTACAACGGACAAATTTTTGTACAAGCTCGTGGGTAGATTGATCAAGTATCATATGGTTACCTGTTATTTCTTATATATCACAGGTTTGTTATGTTGTATTTTGTTTAGTCCAGTTTACCTGTCTGAGTGGCTCATGGATCAATCAATCATTAAGGGAACAATGGAATCAATAGAAACTAAACATCTCTCTTGCATTCAGGTTTCATGTGGTTCATTCTTGCGCTAAAAAAGAAGATGTACAAGTATCAGTTTGGCCAATATGCATGGACACATATGATTTTGATTGTGGTCTTTACTCAGTCATCTTTTACCGTGGTGAATATCTTTGAAGGAATCTTTTGGTAAGAAGGATTTGATGTTGAGTTTTTATTTGATATTCATATATTTTTGTGTTTATTATATGAGCCATATTGGTGAGACCTCAGATGCTCATGTCATGTCTTAATTATCCACTTCAAGTTTGTATACTTAACAGCTATGGGTTTAGGAACTGCAGAATTTGACCCCAGGAAAGTTTGTTGATGGAAATTTGAAATTTGTTTTCTTCCCTTTCCAGATGTACTGGCTAAAATTTACTTTGCCGGACTAATGATGCTATTTCCAATGAGTGCCAAACACAATTTTGTCTTAGATTAACCAGGGTTGTGGAGATTGTGCAATATGTACTAGAAAACTGGACTAACATGAAATATATACTCATTCTCTATCCTTTTTCTTTTTCCACATAGTATGTTTACTGTAGATCTCGTTAAATCTATGGAGTCTGATGATTATGTTCCTATAACTTGACAATAATGCAGGTTCCTTCTTCCAGCATCACTTATTGTCATCAATGACATTGCTGCTTACATTTTTGGCTTCTTTTTTGGGAGAACTCCTCTGATCAAGTTATCACCAAAAAAAACATGGGAGGGTTTTATTGGAGCTTCGGTTACTACTATGATATCTGCCTTTGTGGTAAGAAATCAATTCATATAGTTCATTGAGTTTTGCTGTGCTTGGTGCAAAGTGCAAACCCAAGGGTAGAAGTCCTATTTCAGCAGGAACTTTAGATAGAGGATTTAGTATATTAATAGCATTACATTTTCTCATTTAGTATTTTCCAAGTTCAAAACTATTACCTTTCACAGTTGAATTCTGTTTCCTAGTGTAGGTTTTGTAGCTAACCTATAACTAAAGGTTAAGCTCCATCTAGAAAAAATTCCACTTTTGGTACCGTAACTATGACCCTCTCCAGTTTTGGTACCGTATGTTTCTCATTCCCGATTTTGGTACCGTATCTTTCAAAAAATTCTAATTTTAGTACCAACGACAAAAAAACGCCGAAGAACTAACAAACTAACGAATTAGGTCACTAATTCACCCCCAATTTATAAATGCATACATAATTCTCACAAATTCACCTCTTAGTTCTCGATTTAATTGTGTTCGTTTTGGAACGAGGGAGAATACTTAGTTGGTTAATGGACAGTAGCAATATTTTCTAAACCAAAGACATGATTTTAAACCCAAAACGTGAGTACCTAAATCCTGCTTACTTGTTACTTCTTAATTTGTCATTTAGCTATGTAATTGATCATTAGGTTTACAATTGAATATTGATTTTTGGTTGTATTGAAGTTTTCGTTAATTACTTTTAATTTGTGACTTAATATGGCAATGCCTTCCATCAAATTTGCTTTAGTTTACCTCCTGGAACTTGTTTACAGGCTGAAAGCAATGTTTACTTCACTGGCCATGAGCAGTAGTTAAAAGAACAATGTTGTGATCTTATTTGGAGTTTTGGACTATAAGAAATTTTACTTTCTTTTCATAAAAAATAAAACAAATTCTTAAATCGCGAATTAGAAGGCGAAGTAAAGCGAATTATGTGTATATTTGCGAATTAGAAGGCGAAGTAAAGAGAATTATGTGTATATTTGTAAATTGGGAGTGAATTAGTGACCTAATTCAATAGTTCGTTAGTTCTCCAACGATTTTTTCTGTTGTTGGTGCCAAAATTAGATTTTTTTGAAAGTTAAGGCACCAAAATCGGGAATGAAAAATATACGGTACTAAAACTGGAGAGTGATATAGTTACGGTACCAAAAGTGGAATTTTTCCCTCCATCTACGTATAATTGATTAAGGTGAAATAGTTAAGAATTACTACTATTTTTTATCAATGTACAAAACTTTGTTCATAAAGTTCTCTTCTCTTTTCTTGTCTATTGTTCTTCTAGTTCTCCTTCATGTTTCTTTAATTTGTCTAAAAGTTTTCCTCTTTATCTCCCATTGATCAATCTGTATAATTTTGTAATTTGTATTCAGCTTGCAAATCTATTGGGTCGTTTTCAGTGGTTGACATGCCCGAGAAAGGTTAGTTCAAATGATCTCATTCTTGGAATTTTATCAGTCTCGTTTCCTAAATTTTGAACTTTGCATCATAACTGTGGTATGTAGGATTTATCAACTGGCTGGCTTCACTGTGATCCTGGTCCATTGTTCAAACCAGAATATTTTAACTTGGCGGGGTGGTTTCCTGAATGGGTAATTGCTTCATCCATCTAATATATGTTATAGTAGTATTGATCTTATTCGAAGTATTGTTGTAAGAGCAATAATCTATGTGAATCTGTTGTCAGTTGTCGAGGAATCTTTAGGGTATTATACTTTAGGAAACATGTTCCTAATTGTAGAGATCCTATGCATTTACCATGATTAGATTGGTATTTCTTCTTGCAGACCGTTTCATCAATACTAAATTGCTGTTCTCTACGCTGACCAAGAAATTTGGTATAGCGGCAATGGCCCATCTGCTACACTTATAAATGCTTAAAAGTCAAAAGAGTCGTTGTCGTAGGTCTAAAATTAAAGAGTCTAAACCTAGAAACAAGCAAAGCAAATGTAACCTCTAACCATACACAAAACCATGAGCCATAAAATGAATAAACCATCAATGATCATGTTATAGATCTTTTTGAGCCGCTTGTTTTATTTCCTTGATTCTTGTCCGTTGATTGTCCATAACTGTTAGGCCAGTTATGGACTTCATATTCTCAAATCTCTCATTCATTTTGTTAGTACTCTTGGACTTGATTTTCCAGTTTCGAAGATCTTATAAGCTATATTCGCTCACCTTTTTGCAGTTTCCATGGAAGGAGGTCTCTATTTTGCCAGTGCAGTGGCATGCATTATGTCTTGGTCTCTTTGCATCAATTATAGCACCTTTTGGAGGCTTCTTCGCCAGCGGGTTCAAAAGAGCTTTCAAAATCAAGGCACGGCATGCTTTTTTATTAAATGTTCTCTTCACTTACCTAAACTTGCCTAATAAATTGAGTGCTGTATGCTCTTGTTTTTCTTCTTCCAAATATACTCCCTCCAGTCCATTAGGAGCTTCATATTGATCTTAAAGGGAACAAATATTACGAGTAGGTAAAAGTATTGTGAGCGGAGTGATTTTTGAGGATATAATGATTTAAGTATGGTGAGTGAAGTGTTATTTGAGGAAAGAATGAATAGAGAACGGTGAGGGGATGGCAAAGTTGTAAATATGATTGTATGGTGAGGAGATGGTTATGTCAAATGTTTTAATTTTTGGTATGAGATGTTGCTAATGGAATGCCCTACAAGGAAATATGAGAAGCTCTTATAACTACACATTCAGTATGTCTTTAAATGCTCCTATTGTCCTATGTTTCAACATTAGGCCATACACCTGATGTGTCTAGTTTCTTGCAGGATTTTGGTGATAGCATTCCTGGACATGGTGGGATCACTGATAGAATGGATTGCCAGGTGAATTTATAACAGTTCAAGATATCAAGAAAGAGAAAAGAAAGAAAAAATCAGTTTTCCTAATTAGTTTTGGTCATTAAGTTTTGCCAATTATAGACTTCATAGTGAAACTCATGTTTTCATTTGGTGTACCCATTTTTTTTGAGATAAACCTAATACAAAGTACTAGGAAGTTTTATTTAATCAAAATAAAATTATGAATGTTGCTAAGCTAAAAGCACAGTTCAATTTACTTATATATTTACACGAGTTTTTGCCAATGTTATGTGTGGGCCTTGACTAACCTGTTCTTTATATGCAGATGGTTATGGCTGTTTTTGCATACATCTATCACCAGTCATTTGTTGCTCCTCAAAGCTTGTCAATTGAGATGATTATGGACCAGGTACGCCTTTATAATGTTTGGTTTACCTCTAAGTTTTTCTGCATATATAAGACATACAAATTTGTTGGTATTGTAGATTGTGATGAACCTGTCATTTGAGGAGCAGCGAGTTCTGTTCGAGAAGCTCGGCCAGAGCATCATGGAGAGGCAGTTTGGAGAATCCTGAATCCAGGATGACTGTCTGTTTCTTGTAACTTATGTATTCTTTGTCAAGCGAGCTATTGCTGATAACTTTATTAGCAGCAGGCGTCCAGCAGATTTGTTAGTTTTACAGATTTGTACAGCCTTTAGCATTACAGCTATCGATTTGTATATTATACGATGGCAACTGTTGTGTTATTGATTAATATACCTCCCTTCCTGACCCTATGGAGGATGAAAAGCTGCAAATTGGTGGTTTTCAGTTTGATATATTTTCATCTATGCATTGTGGTTCTCAATTTCAATGGAAAACTCTCCCCCGAGTGACATTTAACTTGTGCAGTCCCATTTGTTATGATCTGTTCTGTAAAAACTCGCATCCAACTTCGTTCCGAATTCTGTGTCGAACACCGTGTCTTGTCTAGCATGAGTCCATTGCTCGAAGCCTCATCCTTCCAGTTCCAGTTTCCATGATACGTTGATTTTGTAACTTGTTAAGCAGTTGTTAAGATCAAGGTTGATTTATATTTTTTAACATTAATGGTCTCGGACCTTGGTGTTACTTGGATGAGCTTCAACGGAGTCTTTTTCCTGTTATTTTTCTTTAAAAAGTTGTTATTTTGTTATGGGGTCTTACATAACAACCAACCTGCTACTTTGGACCCTAATTTTTTTTTTTTCGGTAAATGAAAGCGTAGTTAGTCTTTTAATATTCTCTAATAATTGATACTCTATATAGGACTACTTTCTTCTAGTTATTTTTTGAAATGACAAAATTTGTATTATAAGTATAAAAATCAGTTTATAAACACAGTTTCTAAACTTCCTCAACCCCAACAGATACAAACGTTTACATTGAAAAATCACCAAACAAGTGATTGGATTGAACGTTTATTCGATGGCAACTGCTAGGTTAAAATGTTCTCATTTCATTTTGCTGATTGTGCAATTCTGCTAAATTAAAGAAAATTTGAAAGAAAGTGCAACGATAATAAGGTACACTTCCCTGTTTCATAGAGAAAAAAAAAAATTTCTAAATCTTATCTTTTTGCGTTCAATTAGAAATTTTATTGCATGTGCCGAAAATTTCCATCCCACTCGTTAATTCATTGTTTTTTTTCTTTCTATTTCTTGTGTTATCAACATTTTATTTCTTGTGTTATCAACATTTTATTGGCCAGTATCTCTCATATTGTTATACTCACAAATCCTTTATTAATTTCTAATTCACTTTATGATCAACCGTTTTCTACTTTTTAGTACTACTGTTTTCTACTTTGATTTCACATGAATCATGAATGAATTTGAAAAAATTATAACAAAAATCTAAACTTGAGTAAAAACTAATAAAATATTTAGTAATATAAAGTCTAAAAAATGTGTTGGAAATACTAGTAGTTGTCGAAATTGAAATTGAGAAGTGTTGACTGTTGATTATAAAATTCAAATAAAAATTAAAACTGAGGCGGGATGTCTTTTTAATCTTTTTAATCATTTTTCCCAATTTTATATAAAAGTATAGATTCAGTAAATAACCGTTAATGTAACAAACAAGTGACTGTAAATTTTCTAATTTTTGATCTATTGACCATGATGAATGGCAAGTAAGTAACAACAGTATTAACAGAAGCAGAAATGGTAAAAATGGTGGCAGTAATTATGATTTTCATATGAAAAAGTGGAGGTAAAAAGTATTTGAGTTTTGTGTGAGAGAGGTCAACTAAACTAAGACAGTAAGACTGTAGATCTCGGTGGAAAAAGGAAGAAGACAGACACTTGGTTCCAATGATACTGTTTTGTCAGTTTCTTCTCTTCTCAACTCGACTCTACTACATTTCTGGATTACTCCTCCACTCAATCAATGTGATTCTTGTGTCTCACACTTATATCATTTGTCAACACCCAGCTATCTATTTGTGTCCGAACCAAAATATCTGTGGATAGAGAGCACTTACAGACAGACAGGCACTCACAAGGATGCTCCAGTTATCCTCCTTGCAACCATGGATTTTAACCGGGAAACCAAGAATCAATCGGAACTTCCCTTCTAACAGGTGCCTTTTTATTCTACATGCCAAAGTTTCAATCTTTATCTTCTTGACATGCTTGTATAAGCTGAAATGCGTTCTATTTGTATGTGAAAATGCTCAACTGAAGACTGACTGTATCGTTCATTTTGCCTGTTTGGTCTGGGAATGCATGTCAGTAGATGATCTCTAGTGTTAATCTTTATTTGTCTGTGTGCGAATCGAATTTATTTATTTTCTGGATACTAGTTTGATCAAGATGAGGCAGAAGCTTTTATCATATGATTGATGTCTGTTCTCTGTTTGTATAATTAGTGGCTTGTCACTTTCGTTCTGTTAACGTTGCAGATCATCCGAATTTGTGTGTTAGTTAGTTGATTGTTAGAACTTAGACGTGTGTGAATTAGTTAAATGCACCTTGGCTGGTGGTGGCGTGTCCTTACTAACATTCGTTGTTTAAGGCCATTCACTTGGGTGATTGGGTTGGATGGCTATGATTATTCTTAAGGCTTTACCCAGTGACAAAGTTTTGATAATTTCCAGGGTGTCTAGTCTGTATTCCTGCCGTTTCATTACTGTTTCAACACTACACGCGGATCATTTGGTATCTGGCAATCAAGGTAAACTGCAATATACCTCTCTAGCTGTGATTTTACAGTAGGCAATAATTTGCTCCTCTGTAGTACAGATGGTCTGCATATCAGTTTAGCGATGGGTTGATTGTTACTTCTTATTGAAAAAAAAAGTTTATCATGGAGAAGTTATGTGCTTGCTAGATTTGCTATATATATAATCTTTGGCAGAAATTGTTTCCAGAACAACGAGGAAGTTGGAACGCCCGGGGAAAGCCAGTCTATTCAGCAACATTTTCACTAGTCACTTGAAGACAGATGTGAAACATAATTCTCAGGTGTGTATCCTTGTCTAAAATCCCATACACGCATTTTCCTTTTCTATGGTTACTAATTATACATTTTGAGAGCAACCCAAGTATGTGACTGCTCGAGATACCCCGAATTTCCTTTGATATCCCTAAATATTGCGTGCTGAATGTCTTTCATATTTGTTCTTCATCTACCAGTTTAGAGGAGTCCAACAACTGGAACAAGTGAACCATAAGTCATTTTATCATACAGTCAAGCCTCATCAAGAATCTACACCATCATGGCACTACTGTATCTTACTCTATCTACTAGTCAGCCAAATTTTGTTTTATAAAAAAGTGTTTCATGATCATAAATGGTGATATTCAAGTTCAATGGTCTGATTTTGATAACTTGTAAACTGAACAATCTAGCCATTCTCATTTGAGGTGGAAATTATGTTCTAGCTTATCCTTTTTTAGGGCAAGATTTGGTAGCCCAATTTCATCAATATCACAGAAGCATTATTTATAAACCGAGAGCCAAGTCTCCTGTATACTGTGGAGTTCATCTTTTTACAGAGGAAGGTTACTGTTTGTTTAGTTTCCTATAAAAGATTAAAATACTTGTAAGAACATATTAGAAGTAAAATAATAGTGTCAATTTATATTAGAATTTTTAGAGATCTTTACTTGGAGAGCCATTTACATATTCTTTACATATCATTTAGGTCAATTTGTGATGCTGATACTTTCTCTGGTTGACATTGGATTTTCTTACTGATGTTCAGCTGGTATTCATGCCTCTCTGCAGGTTTATGGAGCTAAGCTCCTGTTGATGTCTCTCTCGTCGTATTTGGTTGTTAGATTGATACATTTATGCTCCAGCAACCCGGTGATTATGCTAGTTGTAAACTCATTGTTTTACTCCATTCAAACATTTAGTGCTACAAGTTCTCGTTTTGCATGCATCTCCAATCCCTTGAATAAACCAATACCACTACAACTGGATGTTACCTTGCCTACACTTGAAGAAATCAGATGGCGTTGTGCTCGATTGATCTATTTATTCAACATACAGCTAGAGAGAAATGTTGCTACGTAAGTTCAGGAAGTTCCTTCTCCTGCTTTGTTTATCTTCTACTTCATTATTTGCAGATTTACCAGAATTGATGTATCTCTCTTGAGTTTTGGACTCTTGGTTACGCGTTTTAGATGACTTGGTTCTTTTGTCTAGTATATTCTATGCTTGACCTTTCATATCATTCAGAAGAAATATGTAAACATGTAACATAACAGAATTGCTTGTCATTAGAGTGCATTGCATGATTGGAGTTATAAGGTTGGTATGCGTGTATTGTAGTTATAAGGTGGTATAGGAGTAAGAGTAGTGTAGTTAAATTTGCCGTTTCAAAAATAGAGATAAAAATTAGAGTGCGTTGCATATTGTAGATCAATGGGTAATGGTGTTAGCATATAACACCCATAGAGATTTTTCTTTTTTTTTTGCAAAGACCCATAGAGAAGTTTCATAAGCTGATTTTTTTTTTTTTTGTGGATTAAATTGTTTGTTAACTATGATAACTCTGAATTGACGACATCGAGCTACTTCAATTATGCTCTGTTAGTTGCTTTTCGTCTCTTTGTGCCTAAGAAACTTGTTATAGCACGTGTTTTCTTTAAATTCTTATCATGTTTGGTGTTATATTCCTGTTTAGAAGTGTGTCCTTGCACCTGCAATCAACTTGTATAGATATACTGACATATTCTATTCTTTTGCAGGTTCTTTATAGTTCTCCTTGTGGCATGTGTCTCATTTGTCATGATTGGTGGTTTCCTCTTCTTTAAGTTCAGGTTAGTGATATTACTAATAAACATACAAGTGCAACTGGTTGCTGAGAAAATATAAGTGGTTTTTAGTACTCCTGAGTCCTAAAGTCATTGGGCTTGACAAAGAGTGCTTTGCTAGAAACTCAAGCTCAAAAACAATTATGAATATACAACAGGCAATTGCAGTACAAGTACTCAAAAAAATTGTTGGATGGATAATGTATTCTTCAATAATGGAGTTGGGGTGAGGACAATGAAGAGTTTTTTCTTGTTTTGTAAGAAAGATGAAAGCATGTGAATAATCTTTTCTGAGTGAAATGGGGCTATATGCCACTAACTCAATAATGACTCTGGTCCAGGAAAAACACTCAGTCTCTTGATGATTGCTTTTGGGAGGCATGGGCGTGTCTATGTTCATCATCCACTCACTTAAGAGTATGATCACCTTCCTAAATCGATAAAGAGATGCTGAGTTAGTAAACATCATATGCTAACATTATTAATTTTAACTGCAGCAAAAAACTAAATTTGAACGTGTCCTTGGCTTTGTTCTTGCTATATGGGGAATACTATTCTACTCTCGCCTTTTGAGCACTATGACCGAACAATTTAGGGTAAGATTGTTAGCTCAATAGACTACCACGTACTAAATCACTGTAAGAAAGGCATACCGCTGATGATTGTTTTGACAGAATAACATGGCCAGACTTAGAGAAGGAGCACAAGTGCAAGTATTGGAGACGGATCATATTATTATTTGTGGAGTTAATGGTCATCTGGGCTTTGTGTTAAGACAGCTAAATAAGTATCATGAGTATGCTGTTCGCTTGGGCACTGCTTCAGCTAGGTAACTCCTCTATAATGTCTGATGTGTATTATCCACTATTCTGAATTATTTATGAAGGCTGTTATCTTCTTAATATTTTAGGAGACAGAGAATTCTTCTTCTATCCGATATTCCAAGGAAACAGATGGACAAAATGGCTGACAATATGGCCAAAGATCTCAAGCACATTGACATTCTAACCAAAAGGTACATAGTGGTACTCATAAATGATTGCTGTTGTAAGAAATACTTCCATGAGGTATTTTCTTAGTTGGACTTATCCAACATGCCCCCATTTGCATATTGTCCCAAAAATGCCATCTTATGGAGATATGTGAACAAAGCACTTCGTCCCATTGCATGAGTAGAATGTAATCATTGTTCTGGTTTTATGTACCCTGTTTAGTAACCAAGACCATCCATTGACCTAACAGCCTACGCATACAATATACTCATTGTTGTAGAATAAAAAAAGTGGAATAAAAATGGCTGCAATGGTTTTCATAGATTTATATTGTTATATTACTGTTCATTCATACAAGTTGTTTTGTGCTTGACATGTTCTCTGCTCTTACAGTTGTAGTTTAAGTTTAACCAAATCATTTGAAAGAGCAGCCGCCAATAAGGCACGTGCCATAATTATACTACCATCCAAGGGAGATCGGTAAGAATTTGATTCAACTTATTTTATTTTACATTCTTCATGCACTTTTCTTATACTTCCTCAGCACTTATTCTTTCCTCAATTTATTCAGGTATGAAGTCGACACAGATGCATTTCTCTCTGTACTTGCTCTTCAACCTCTTCCTCAGATGGCTTCTGTGCCAACTATAGTTGAGGTACTAAATATTTTCTCCAGCATCTTTAGTGAGTTCTATGTATGGTGTTGTGTAGGTGAGGGTTCTCATTTCATTATGCATGAATTTTTACTTTTTTTCCTTTTGATGCAGGTTTCAAGTCCAAATACATGTGAACTTTTAAGGTCAATTTCTGGCTTGAAAGTAGAGCCTGTGGAAAATGTGACATCCAAATTGTTTGTACAGTGTTCTCGGCAAAGAGGACTGATAAAAATATACAAACACTTGCTGAATTATCAAAGTACTTCCATTTTCATGATGTTTCTCTGCTCAATTGTCTGGATTTATTTCTGACAGTGTTTGTCGTGTGACGCTCTTGCTAAGACTTATTGTTTTAGTTTTCCTTTCAAAAGTATTTGTGTGATGCTTTCTTAGTTCTACTCCTGCCATTTGGTTCTGTTGTTCTTTCATTTTGCTGATATAGACTATGTGCGTGTCTGTAGGTAAACGTGTTTTTCTACTCGTGACTGAGAAAACGATAAATTACAACACCCAAACAGATAACAAAAATAATACCTTATCCGTTCCGGTCTCATCTTCCTTTTGACTTTCTAACGCTCTGAAAATATCACTTGGCATTCGTAAGATAGAGAATTTTTTATTTTTTTTAAAAACATCAATCAATTTAAATGAGCTTTAAAATTTTAGTCACCTATTTGTTTAGCATGTTATCCTAATCTCTACTTATTTCTGATGGTGAATATCTCAATATCACAGAAAATGTATTCAATCTCTGCAATTTTCCTAATTTAGCTGGACTTGAATACGGGCAAGTGAGACGTGGCTTCCAAGAGGTAAACATTTATGTCCATTTCTTTATTGCCTTCATGCGCCTGACGTTGCTTCTGAAATGTTCTTGTTTCTTTTGATTATCAACCTAGGCTGTCGTCTGTGGTCTTTCTCGAGGCGGAGTCACAAATTTCCACCCAAATGATGAAGAAGTTTTGGAAGAAACTGACAAAGTACGTAAATGGTTCTCACATCACTTGTACTTATATGTTCACTTCACATAAATCTGACCATATCAATTATCAAGGTTATCCGTACTGTCAAATTTTAAACATTTGCCGTTATAGATCATTCTATAAACTATTCTTATGGAAAGATTAAGTTCTGATATCATTAAAAAACGGATGTCTTGTTGTACGAGAGTATCCTTTGATAATGGATCTACATATGTTTGATTCTGTTCCTTTCACTCGATCAAGTGGTACAATCATGAGAGGTGTAGGAGATACTTGGAGAAGAATATGAAATGTTTTTGCTGCATATTGAATGGTTCTATGTCTAATTACAATCTACAAAGACATACACACAAACAAAACGAAAAGGAATAATGGAGACGGGTAATTTTCCTAAATACGATGTCTAACTTCTTCCCTCCTAATTATTACAGACAATGTATCCTTAATTGATTTATGCTAATAACAGTTGAGAGATTTGTCATATGTCTATTTGTCGAACTAAAATGACTCTTACGCAGAGTAGATTGCACAGGAAGGGGCACTGTGTTGGAAAATGTTTTCCTTTTCAACTTTATGCTCCTCTGACTTCATCAGCTGATTTTTTGCCTTCCAAGTACAGGTTTTATTCATTGGGCAGTTACATGGGAAGAAGAAACCCCAACTATCATATCCAGGCTACATGAAAGAAGATCTTGACTCCAACAACAGTATTGAAGACATTAAACAATACAATGAATTCCAGAAACGAGTTTTGAGCATGACAAGGGAGCGGCTGAAGAGCATAGTAAAAAGACCAAAACGATCTGGTTCAAAGGTTGTATTTCATACCATGTAAGGATACCTTGTATTACTGGTTTTATTGTTGCAGTGCTGATATTTGTCGAACTTACCTTTTCAGGCATCGGATTGGTCCTTAGGTCCGAAAGAGAATATACTAATGCTCGGATGGCGCCCTGAAGTTCTACAAATGATTGCAGAATATGACAATTATCTGGGACCAGGCAGTGTATTGGTAATTTAATCTAATCTCGGTGAAGGATTTCTTTTATGTGGAAAGTGGAAACTATTCAATAATGGTCCATGCATAGCTGGTCCAGCTGGAAATGTTTTATGCTTTGCCTTGAGTGATAAATTGCAGATGAACATTATATTTCATCTTATGACACATAAACAGAGCCAGATCCTGATGTTATTGTTTTGCCCACAAACTCACTCTTTTTTCTCATCTGGACCGGAAAGTCTTTGGTGCAGGAAAAACTGGAAAACACTTTCTAAAATTTGGAATAAGGGCGCCGTGATGCAAAGTTTCTGAAAAATGGAGAGGATTCCTTAAATAAAAATTACAATGGTTTTGGCACTGGGGGTTTTAATTTTATGTGGGTGTAGTATGAAGTTACAACATTATGCTCATTTGTGGCGACCAATTAAACTATGTTTTGATCTTATTTACTGCAGGAAATATTGTCAGATGTTCCAGTCGATGACAGGAAACAGGCATGCAAAATTGGTAGTCAAGTGAAGCTGAAGAATATTCGAGTTTCTCACAGAGTAAAGTCACATTCATGATTCTTCTTAACTTAAACAAGTAAATAACCAAATACATCGTTTCGCTTTTGTTCACCCATTAATGATTCTTTGTTCTCTTTTTCAAAAATTGGAGGTTGGAAATCCAATGGACTATGACACCTTAAAGGATACACTTACTGATATTAAAAAAGGCTTCAAGACCGGAGAAGATATTCCATTTTCAGTAGCTGTTATATCCGATAGAGAATGGCTGGTTGGAGGTAACTAGATCTCCATCATTTTCTTCAATTTTAAATAGATTTATTTTAAGTTTGCTTGTCTTTGTGATTTAGATCCAACCAGAGCTGACAAAAACTCCGCGTATACTCTTCTTCTTGCTGAAAGCATCTGTGCTAAACTTGGAGCTAAGGTAAGTTTGATATAAGCCATGATAAGTTTGATATTCAGTCTTTATCTACCGGATGTTGATTTTATGTTTTCTTAAGCTGGATATTGTCGGTTAAAAAAAAACTTAAGTTGGTGACTTGAAAGTTGGGTTCTTCAGAAAGTATGCTGTGAAGGTTATACGTGATTGTAAAATATCTTTGAACTGAAGTTGATCTAATCCCAGAGGCCAGAACTGTTTGATCTAACGCATAGACACCCAAGAGAGGTCCACAAGGTGGCCTAAACGAGTCAGATAAGGGCAACAAGCTGTGTGCTTACATTGCTGATATTGAAAGAAATATGGCCTAGAAAATTGCTCTTTTTTTGGGATTACTTATTTAGGACATACACTTATCTCGTATCAGTTTGACAAAGAGAGTGCCGAAACAACACATACCTATAACTTATCCATTTTTTAACCTTACTGGTCTGAAAACATTTTACATCCACAAGGATCGAACTTGGTGTACAATGTTACAGATGATATATGTAAATTAATAAACCAGTAGTATTTCCTAATCCTTGTTCATTCCAAGAGGAGGACAATCTTTTTTGATGTAAAATATCTTTAGAAAATGCAATACTAAAGTTTTTGAATTAAGATACGAAAAATAATGAATGGAGATCGCCCGTGAATTTTCAGTATATCCATCGCCAAATGCTTTTTAGGAAAATTGTGGTAAATGTCAGTCAGATTTCTGGAGATACAGACTGATAGTATGTTAACTGTTTGTTAATTCTCACTGAACCACTACTAATGCAGGTGCAAAATCTTGTAGCGGAAGTTGCTGACTCCAAATTGGGAAAACAAGTACATTTCCTCAAAACACACCTGAAATTGTGTTCTCAATGGAGTTATATTTGAGATTTTGCACTATTTGATGCAATAACTGGTTGCTATTTTGCAAATTATTTGTATACAGATTGCAAGGATCAAGCCATCCCTCACCTATGTTGCTGCGGAGGAAGTGATGAGCCTCGTAACAGCTCAAGGTTTAAATATGATCTAGTGTTATTGTCTACAAAAGGTTGTGTGTTACAGCAGGTTGCTAATGGTTAATTCCTTCATTCTACAGTAGCAGAAAATAGTGAACTGAACGAGGTTTGGAAAGATATCCTGAATGCAGAGGGAGATGAAATATACATAAAGGTACATACATGCTGATTAATTATCCTTAACTAGGACTTACTAACTTACTACACATGTTATTGTGACATTGAATTTAAAATAACTAATTATTATTATCAAAAGTAAAAGAATACTAAAATGTGGAAGCCAGTAATATAGAAGATGGCGCTTAGAGAAGAAAACTGACTAGTGTAAAACTAAGTTTTTGAAGCATATGCATTATTGTCTTGGACAGGATATCGGCCTTTATATGAAAGAAGGGGAGTGTGTCTCCTTTCACGAGCTAACAGAGAGGGCGCATCTCCGCAGAGAAGTTGCCATCGGTTATGTTAGAAACAATAAGAAGGTGTGGACGGTTATTCTGTTTATACATTGACTGACAGCATCTACGAGACTAAGACTTTAAATGGTGATTTATGCAGGTCATAAACCCAATTTCCAAGTCGGAGCCTGTGACATTTAAACCCACAGATTTGCTGATCGTGATATCTGAGCTTGAAGGAGAACAGCCCGTAGTTTTGTAGTGTATTTTTTGTTCTGGATTTGTAATCTTATTGAAGGAAATAGCACTGTGATACATGTCTGGAGGACCATTTTCATTTCCTCTGGATAAATACTTCAGTATACCGGGTCTATGAGATTTTGATAGATCTTGTGGTTTGAAATGAACCACATCAATTATTATTGCACATGGACCATACTTACTTTAATTTGTGAATCATTCTCAACCACAAGGTCTATCAAATTAGTTATAAGCCCATCGTAGAAATTTCGAAAGATCATGGCAATCTTTGAAACAGTGAAAACAGTTTCTGATCTCTCTCTTTAGTTATCTTGTTGTTATTGTGACTCTTCAAATGACTGATGTTCATTAACGATGCTACTGTAAGTCTGTAAGTTAGCTTTCGTACCATTATACCAAGACATTGATTGATGAAGTCTATCAATTCGGATAGGATTCGATTGCATCTGCTCCAGATTGAGATCCGAACGAATACTACCTCCAGAGCATTGATGTGTAAGTTTGGAGTGGTTTTTCCTTGTTATTTTATGATTTTATCTAATATTAAGAAGCAGCATAAAGAATAAGGGATTTTCTATCATCAGATTGTG
>JAYMSL010000287.1:0-27433 GCA_036897195.1 Plantago coronopus
TAGGGACGCCAAGTATTTGTTTGTGTAGTGTAGACCTTGATTTAATACAGTAACCTACTACTTGCAAGTCTATATTATTTTTAACTTAAATTCATATTCAATCAGTTCGGTTCACCTTTGTTACTTCAAATTTATACTCCACTTCAATTCAGTTCAGGTGTACGTAATACAAATTTATAGTTGAATTCAGTTCATTTCAGTTTAAAAGTTTTCAGATAAATTAAATAACAAATAAAAAATTACAAGTATCATATTCTCCGTCTTAATAATAATATATTAATATATAAAGCACAGTGATTTGTCCCTAATCCTAGCTCTATATGACTTGAAAAATGTATTTACGGCAACTATAGAATCAATCAACACAATTATTAAACAAAAGTTTGGATGATTATTTGGAAAATAAAAAAGAAGAAAAGGAAAAAAAGATGTTAGCTCGCACCGCTGCATTAACTTTAAAAACACACGGTTTCAAAACACGCTTTTCGGGCCCTCACTATCTGTTCGGTTAGCTTTATGTTTGTAAAATTGAGGAATTATGAGATCAATGTTGGATGTGAAGATTCACCTTTGATTTATTTTTCCCAAGATAAGAAAGCGGCTTTTATGTTTCCGCGTTCTATTCTATCTTTGTGTCTTTCTTTTATCCCCAATCTTGGCCCTTTCCTCTTTCTCCTATAATGTCAGTTATCGAAGCCACTCTTATACTTGGAAATTAAAAATATTGAGTGCTAAAGTAGAAGCTGATTGTTGTCAACTTATAGCAATTTCACATGCCATCCAATAATGCCCCATGATTTTTTTATTTTTTTTGAAATTGTTTTGGATTGGTACGATTTCGGTTGGTCGGCTCAGGTCGCCTCTTCGTTAGTTTATGAAGTTTCGACTCCACCACGTGCACCACCAAGACCTATTAATCCTTTACCTAACAAGAACAGAAAGACCCAATCGCATTCACAAGATGGGGAAAATACGAAACCGCCACTGAATTTGTCGTAGGTTACAAAAAAAAAAAAAAATCAACTTAATTATGTTAGTTTTCTGCAGTTTTTTATATTTTTTTTGAGTCTAGTTTTCTGCAGTTTGACTGCCTACCGTTAGTACATTCTTTCGCTAAATACTCGTACCTTTAAAATTTCTCCTTCTACCCCTAATGACGCCATGCATCTATTAAAAAGGAGTAAGAAAGAGAAGAGAAGAAGAAAAACCCTTCTTCGTTCTCCTTTCTGATAGAATTCCATCTCATCTATAAACTCGAACTTGTAGAGAGTTGTGGAATCTGGTCATATATATTAATTCTCCAATACTCCCCTGCACTCATGGCCGATTTCAACCTCATTTGGGGAGGCCAATCGAGTGGAATTAAATATGGGTGGAGGCGGTCTCCGCGGGGATGCGAACCCAGGTCTGGGCGTGAGCCAAAGGCTCTGATACCATGATAGAATTCCATCTCATCTAAAAGCTTGAACTTGTAGAGAGTTGTGTAATCTAGTCATATATATTAATTCCCCAATACTTTCCATGTCCAGCCATGAGCGAGCTTAAAGCTCCGCAAGAAGTTAGGTAAGTATCTCTTGTGCTTCAAATTTCAGATGGATGCTATCTCCTTTTCATAAGGATACTCTTGCCCCTCACTGTAGTTGTGGACTCCAACGATGTTCACTGTGAACAGCGTTGGACAAGACTCAAGAGTACTTGATTAATGATACCTGCCATTCTGCCAATATCATCATAAGAAATAGCTAAACCTTCTCGCGATATACAAGCATCATTTGCAAGTCTATGAGCGACTTAATTACAACTGCGTGTAAGAAAACCGAAAACCAAATGTTCAAAATTAGAAGAAATAAGTGTCGACTGATGATAGTAGTTACGAGTTATATGATAAAATTGATGAATGTGATTGTGATATACGTACATATGTCTGGTAATTATGATGATAGGATCTATTTAACCATATATTAGGTACAAACATAATTTGATGAACTATTTAACCTTCATGGTTAATTAATTGACCTATCACACACATTACATTACTACATCATCATGAATGATTTATGAGTTATAAATTGCAGACTTTATGGATACAGGATACATCACAAGGCCTCCTCATCTCTTCCCTTTTCCTTGTCTTACCAACGCTTCGATTTGATCCGAACGTAATACATTACTGTTACCGACTTCGTGAAAGACTGAATGTTTCAACGAAACGTATCATATCGAAACTCGTTTCAAACGATTCTGTTAAGACGAACTTCGGATCGGACAGATGCAGACACATATATAGGTGATGATTGATGAAGTTCACCAGGAAAAGCAGGACAAATGAGTCCGCCGGTTGCGGTGAAACTGTGTCACGGTCTCACCTCATCAATTTCCCACGTTACAACTTACAATACTATTCATAGAGGCGGTAATTATCAGTCATTAAATTCCCTTGTCCCAGTTGTTACATCTTGAATAACTAACTTTTGCACTTATTTATTTAACCAACAAATTAATCATTTGACTCAGTAATTAATGAATTAATTATCCATCAGATCAGGTATATTTGGGGAGAAATGAGAGTGCTTAGAGAAGAAGGAAGCTTAGTCTCTGCTGGAAAGTGGAAAAGAATAGAACAGACAACACTGAACTCAGATTCCTGCATGCCCTGGCAGGCCGTTTTCTCCTCTCAAAAGATAAAGTTTCTGAATTATGATCAGTTTCTTTTGCATGTATGGTGCACTGAACAATTTATCCAATCGATTTTACTTTTGAGTTTTGACCACCGGACCAACAGGTGGTATCAGAGCAATTGATTCCCGTTTATGAACTCTTATTATAAGAGTTTACATAGACTACTTTCTTGAAATTGTTTCGTCTTTGTATAAAGAAGTGTTTCAACATATCTCAAAGCACTACTACAAGTCTACAACCATTTCAATATACGTGTGTGACGTATTTAACGAGGTCTAGAAGTTACTCGTATAGTATACAACTCGATGAAATATACGGATGTAAAGAGGTGAATGGCACATAAGATTCCATGCAAAAAGTTGCAAACTATCACTCTCTGCCTCTTTAATAATCAAACCTGCCACTCAAATCTTTCTAGTATAAATAACCTCTCCACATCCTCTGTAACTCCTCCCTTGTACACTCACTCTTTCAGCTCAACCAATCAAAAAACCATAAACACTTAGTTAACAACACATATCTTCACATGAACAAGCTCATTCACTACTAGACCAACACACTTGAAGCCACATTTCATCAAACACAAATGGCAATATCTCATTCGTCGAAAACTACTCTGTTTTCAGCTTTCTTTCTGGTGGTCTTGTGCAATGCTAGTCTTGTAAAAGCTGATTTCACGGAATCAAAATGTTTGAATGTTCCGGTATCTCAATTTGTCGGTTCTGTCAAGACAACGATCGGAGTAGTGCAGGAGGTGACTTCGATAGTCTCCAAGTTTACGAGCAAGTTTGGTGATTTTCGGGTGAATAATGCCATTGCCGATTGCCTTGATTTGATGGACCTCTCCGTGGATCACCTCACTAAGACGCTGTCAGCGGCTTCTACGGATCAGAATGGTATTTTCCTCACTTTTGATTACAGTGTAATTTGAATGTTTTAGTGGCTTCACCTCTGTTTCTAACTTTTAAAAGTGGCTAAACAGAGTTTGCTCTGTTTGCCTTTATGCTTTAACCTTTTTGCATGGAATTTAATAGTGCAACTCTTTGTTGTTTATCAGATTAAAATGGTTAGTAATGTGTTTTTCAGCAAGCTAATTAGTCATTTCATCAATTCGTTTTGTTAAACATACACTAATGTCGGATAATTTGTCAAGGACAGTATTGAGTTATGAGACACGATAGGACAGGAATGTGATACCGCGGAATCCACTTTTACAATATTGCATCTTGTCTAGCATGTCTTACTCATACATCACATTCTGCAGTACATTAGGTGAACTAGATCTATCATCTGTATTTTTCTGGGTTGTCAAATTTTAACTAGTTAGTACTATAGTAATTAGTAAGAATACGAAATTTGTTAAGGCTAATCGAAACACTTCAATGGAAATTTAGTGTTAAACATCCATTCTGCGAACATTTTACTGAATGCATAACCTGGTATCGTTGTTTTCAGGAAAAGATAACAGCACTGGAATTCTAAGTGATGATTTGAGGACATGGTTAAGTGGAGCATTGATCAATGCAGACACTTGCATAGAAGGATTTGAGGGCACAAGTACCATCCTTAAAAGCTTGATTTCTGGCAGCCTAGACCAAGTTAGTACATTGGTTCGTGACATTTTATCTGTCGTTAAACCAACTACCCCTTCCAAGCGTGGTAGCACTAGTAAAGGCCGGCCTGGTGGTCGAAAACTTTTAACAAATGGCCAATTTCCCAGTTGGTTAAAATCCCATGACAGAAAACTCCTCCAGTCGTCTAATGGGACAACACCTGATGCGGTTGTGGCAGCAGATGGCACAGGAACGTTTTCTAACATCACTGATGCTATCAACGCGGCACCTGAGCACAGCAAGCAGAGATATGTCATATATGTGAAGAAGGGAGTGTACAAGGAAAATGTGGATATTAGTAAGAAGAAATGGAACATAATGTTGATTGGAGATGGTATCGATGTTACTGTTATTTCGGGTAGTCGGAATTTCAAGGACGGTTGGACCACGTATCGCTCTGCAACTTTCGGTTAGTAATCCAATCTTCTATCTCAACTTGTTTGGTGAATGAGTAATTCTAAAGGAAAATTAGGCCAAAAAACAGGTGAAGTACACATTATGATCATAGAATGAAAAAAATTGTGACATTTAAAATACATGTGTAGAAAGTGTCGGTTCTCAAGGGAAATATTCAATGTTGAGGTGAGAGTTTTTAAAACTCTAGGTAGATCCAAACTTTCATTCTTCTATCCATGATCTGTCTTTGTCCCAATTAAAGCCATTACTGTGAAAAACTGTAAATGCATGAATGAAGAAAAGGGCTCCTTCGACGAAAGCATGTGGGGCCGTCAGTGGGTCCCACTTGAGTTCGCCTCCGGTGAGTGCATTGCACTTGCCCCAGCACCGAAATTTCCGAAGAAATTAAAGAAAGCTGGATCAATCTTCCATTCAGGACAGATAGTTATGTATTGCTAATTTCCTCAACAGAGTTGTTCTTTTTATGAGTGGATAAATTAGTTCAATGTCAATGCACATTGTGAAGTCATTTTCTCAATCAATATGCTTTAATTCAACTTTCTGAAAGGCCAGACTAAACATGGTCTCCATGTGATTTATGTTGATCAATGCAGCTGTGAAAGGCCAAGGATTCATAGCAAGGGACATAACATTTGAAAACAATGCTGGACCAGACAAGCACCAAGCAGTTGCGTTCCGTTCCGATTCCGATATCTCCGTGTTATTTCGTTGTGCGATTAGGGGATACCAAGACACTTTATATGCCCATTCACAACGCCAGTTTTATCGTGAATGCCAAATAACCGGCACTGTGGACTTCATATTCGGGGATGGAACTGTTGTCTTCCAAAACTGCCAGATACTGGGGAGAAAAGGCCTGCCTAATCAGAAGAACACTATTACTGCCCAAGGCAGGAAGGAACCGGTTGAGAACACCGGGTTTTCCATCCAGTTTTGCAACATTTCGGTTGAACCGGATGTGTTTGCTTCCTTGAACTCGACACCAACGTATTTGGGCAGGCCCTGGAAGCTGTATTCGCGCACTGTTATCATGCAGTCGTACATTAGCAGTGCCATTAGACCCGAGGGATGGTTAGAGTGGAATGGAAACTTCGCGTTGAACAGTTTGTACTATGGTGAGTACATGAACTATGGACCGGGAGCAGGGACTGAAGCTCGGGTGAAGTGGCCGGGCTACCATATTTTTAATGATTCAGCTCAAGTGAGTAATTTTACGGTCGCTCAGTTCATCGTTGGCAACACTTGGTTGCCTTCGACTGGGGTTAAGTACACAGCGGGTCTGTCAAACTGATCTGATATGGTTCAGGTTGATGATTTCCTCGATGATGGTACGATACATTTCTTTTGAATAATATTTTCTAAACAAAATAGAAAACTACATTATGTTTCTATTTCCCTTGTTCTCTATGGTGAATTCGCCTTGGAACACTTTGTACTATGCACTACAAAAAAATTGAGCAATTGCAAGGAAATATTTACCAATGAATTGCTATTCCTTGGTGAAGACCCATATCACCAAGGAACAATGAATTGGTAATGTACTTTAGGGGTTAACTTTCAATATAATAATATACAAACGAAAATTTTATATGTAGTATATTTAATACCAAGGAAGAATTGGTTGGAAAATGTAAGATATGTTCCTCCAACGAAAAGTTCATTGGTAAAAGTAGCTATCACCAACCAAAGTTTCCCTTGGTAGTAATAGTTTCACAAAACGAATTATAATTCATTATTAAAATCATTTCCAAAGAATATTTCCTGGGTGATAATTGTGTTCTCAAACGAAAGTTTCCTTGGTAATACGTTCATTGGTAAAATAACAAAGCATTTAGCAATAACAACCTAAAACCCTCGAAACCCAGCTAAAGAAAACATCAAACGGCGGAGACCTGACCAGTTTCCGTTCGCAGTATCTGAATCTCCAATCGTATATCACATTTTGATCCTTCCTAACCAGTTTACCAAAGTCATCGATCGCTGATCCTTCCTTCGTCGCGAAGAAACTCACCAAGAGCACCGACAATGTCGACGCCACTTTTCTGGTGTTGTTTGCGCATTCCATTATCGAGACTCGAGATGGTGTGGCCAGCAGCTGAGTGAGCTTGAATTGCAGAATGCCAGTTTGATCGGCGGCTTCGGCCCAAACAATTTCGGTATCACATCTCCACTTGTAGTATTGAATTGAGTTGTATTGATAATTCCAAAATTCAATTAGGTTTTTTTTTTATGCTTATGGTCTTCTATTAATCTGAGTGTGGATGTTGGTTCTGAGTTTATCACTATGCTTTATATAATTCCAAAAGATTAATGCATTTATTAGCTTTGTGGAGCATAGACTCGATTTTCCTCTCTAGATTAGCTTTCACATTCATTAGCTTTGACAGACTTGAATTGGTTAAAGTAATTTCACATTCATTTCTGTCAAAGTTGTATCTCATAAAATGGATAACTTTATTCCAGATTGAAGTTAGATTGAGAATTAGCTACTTGTAGATAGAAGCTCAATCTTAGTTTTGACAGTATTAATGTGGTTGTCTTATGATGCTATATATATGTTTTTTGAGATGGAGTACTTGATAGTATAAATATGATTCTTTGGACTAGATCGATTTTGCGCTCTCTTGGAATACCTTTTGTTTGTTGTTGAATCTAGTGGGTAAATTTTTAGAAATTAGCTAATGTATGTGATTTGTTGTTTAACTTTCTTAATTCTTTGTTCCGCCATAAGTGTTGAAGCATATGTTAATTTTACCTTTAGCTTGACCTCTTCTTTGTAGAACCACTAAAAAGGGAGAGTTTAATTATACTACAAGATTAATATATAGGCATAACAAAAGACTGCAACATACTTTACTTGATCTAGTACTTTTGTTCTTAAAGATTGTCACCAAGTTACTTATAAGACTACATCATGATCTAGTACTTTTGTTCTTAAAGATTAGAAGAAAATGTCCGGTTTAAACTTTGAATTTGTGGTCTTGGTATCTCTACTTTTACATAATGTTACTTTATATTGTTGGTTCCAGGTTTAGTTGAATAAGTGTTGCTTCCATGTTTGTCAAAAAGACTTATCAGTACTTAATCTACTATACTCTAACGTTTTTCTGCCCTTGAGTCTGTTATACAATAGTTTATCTACTATACTTAAGCACAAAGGAAACGTGAAGTTTTTTATCATACTTATGATACTTTCCGGTGCAGGTCATTTTCTTTTGACCGGCCAAGGATCAACACTCATTTTGACGGGGAAAATGTCATTTGCTTCGTATCTATCTCCTTTAATTATATCATCAGATACAACATATGCTTTTTTGCATGGTGGATATTGCTCTAGTCTTTAACTAACAGTACTAATAATCTATCTTTCTCTTCTAAAATTTGCCCTTTTTAGCAAGCTCGGTTGCATTAATAGAATGATGCAGCATACACCTAAGTGATGAATGATACAGTAAAGTCATTCCCCTTGACAATATTTTCAATTTAATATGATTTTTCTCAAGCCAAGTGAACTTGAATGCTCAGTAAATTTCTCTTGAAGATGATTTCTTTCTGTCTTTAACATTCAAGTAGTCAGGTTTGATTCATTGTACGACTTATGATTGAATTCTATTTTTTCTCCCGCAGTAGCTTAATCAATGGAGTCTAGATGTGCGGTTATCTTCTCAGGACTTATTTCTGCAGTTCGGCTTGATGGTATTTCTTTTCACCTATCCTCATTACAATGATAATTTGGTTCTTTTAAGCTATCGCAGTTGTAGCCTTGAGATTCTTGGTGAAAATATATGTTGGAAAAATATGGTATTCTTATGCTGTCCAGGCTCCATGTGCATATTATTATGGCTTCTATTGGTACTTCCCCCTCTTATTTTTAGCGTAAATCTGTAGTAGCGACTGCTCTGAGTGGCTGCATATTATTATTATAGACGATCTAACACAAGATTTGCTATTGCTATGTATTGGTGAAAGAGTATTTACTTTTAAAAGGCAGCATGCATGTTAACCTAAATAGAGGACAAAGTAGACATTAAGTTTACTCTTGTAGCTCCAAAATTGAGAATTATAAGAGACTTCACTCAATTGCATCTTCTATGATACAAGCTTGAAGATTATTTATAAATGATACTAAACTGTTCTTCATCTTGTTTGTTCTTATATAGATGTTTGTCGATTGATAAAGTAGACCAGGTCGTAGGACTGATCCAATAGGTCTTTGAGTAGGTCGTAGGACTGAAATTCTTTTGCCATATTATAGTATAGTTGCTCGATTTTAGGTGTCTAACATTTTCTAGTTCATGTGTACTATGTAGTGACTCTAAATTCAGATCATAAATTTTGTGTTGCTAAGAAACTTCTTTTAAAAAACGTTCTTGGTTTTTTTTACATTTTACATATTATTTTGGTGATACCTTCTGTCTTACTATCAACTTTTCTGTAAAGAAGTTATGTTTGACGGTAAAATCAATATTTTGATCGCAGCATCTCTCATGGATCATTACCAGTTAATGCACCTAGTCCAAATATGCGTTGGACACCAAGCAAAGGCTGAACAGGGTCGTGGACATGAATGGTTTGGAAGGTTGGATTATAGTTAATGCCAAGCAGTAGTATATGGGTTGTTTTTACTTGTTTGAATTATATCTGGCAATGACTTAATTTATAGATTAGTATGTTGTAATAAGTGTAAGATTGCACTCTCAGTATCTAAAATAAAAAGTTATGATTTATTGGAAATGATTATTGTTGTTTATTATTTTGTTTTTGGTTTTGTTTCTAATATATTGAGAAAATATCGAATATATCAATATCTGAAATATTGAATTTCAGATATTGCTTTCTTTTTTTTTAACCATGGTTAGTATCAATACCAACAAAATGTTCCTTGGTGATGCTAGCATTACCAATGATAAATGCTTTGGTAATCTGACTTTTCCCAACAAATTATTTATTGGTGTCAGATTCGCATTACCAAGGAACTCTGAACTTCCTTGGCAATTGTATTACCCAAGAGGGTAATAGGAAGGAACTTTTACCAAGGAGTATTGCTTGGTAATAGTGCATTACCAAGGAATTTTACCTTAATACCAACGAAAATGGTCACTTGCTATTGCCCTTTTTTTTTGTAGTGATGGTGAGTGTCTGAACTTCGAACCTCTAATAGAAGGTCAAGCTACCATGTTCTTGAGGATTCGGCTCAAGTGGGAAACTCTACGTGGCTGAGTTCGTTGAGGGCTGCCCTCGACTGGAGTTCCATACGCGTGCAGTTTGACAGACTGATTGGTTTTCTTGATTGTGTACTAATGTATTTCTTCCTTTTGAGTTTTGAAAATATTTATGATATGGTGTTGTAAATAAGTCATCTTTCTGCAAGTGTTTGGAGTAAACTAGGAGCAATTTTAACTAAAAATTGTGTGATGTATCTTGTAATTTAGTAAGCATTATTTGTGGAGATATTGAATTGATGTGCAATATGGCCTACTTATTTGAGGAAACAAGGAGGAGAGAAAAAAGGGTTATGGATAAAATGTCAATCATCCATTTTGTAACCATTTAACAGAATGTCATTTTTAGTAGAAAAGCCAAATGAAGAAGGCCAAAGCTAATAACAAGAAAATTGAATTCTGCCTTGGCTTAATTCAAGAACAGGAAGCCAAGGCAGGGGGAAAAAGCAGGTGGTAGGAAGAATCGAATCGGGCAGCCGTACCAATGGCGTTCCAAGATTTCGACATAATTCAGAACCGCAGGAAGCAAGAGCGACAACAGAGATTGAAGCGAAGGATCACCATCGCGGTAGTCTCGATTGTCGTGGTTCTTGTGGTGGTCGCTGCTGCGATAGGGACGTTTATGTATATGAACCGTCATCAGGAGGCATCTTCTACCAATCAGCATGGCAAGGCCAATGCTACTGCAAAACCTGTAGTCACTGCTGAAAAGGCCGTTAAATCGGTATGTTCAGGAACAGACTACAAGGAAACGTGTGAAAGTAGCCTAATGAAGGCTGTCAAGACAAACGAGCAAGCTCACCCGAAAGATATTGCCAAGGCCTCGTTTGCTGTTGTGTCAGAGGAGATTGACAAGGCCATCAAGCAGGCGAAGGGCCTCAAGTTCGATACCCCAATGAAGAAAGCCGCGTTTGATGATTGTTTGGAACTCTTGAGTGATGCAAAAGAAGAATTGAATAGCTCGATTGCAAGTGTTCAAGATTGGAGCAAGATCTCATACATGAAGCCGGAGATTGACAATTGGTTGAGTGCCGTTATGAGTTATCAGCAAACGTGCATAGATGGATTCCCTGATGGGCCTGAGAAAGACTCCATGAACAAATTCTTGAAGAGCTCGAAGGAACTCGGGAGCAATGCCCTTGCTATTATGTCTGAATCATCTACCATATTGTCCAACCTTGAAACATCCGAAACTAAAAGGCATCTTTTGTCCTTCGATGCGCCTGGATATCCACGGTGGATGGATAAGGAGCACCGCAGAATGTTGAAAGCTGATGCATCAAAGTTCACTCCAAACACGACTGTGGCTAAAGATGGCAGTGGAAATCATACGACTATTTCTGCGGCATTGAATGCCCTTCCTGAGAAATACCAAGGCCGGTGAGTGTCTCCTCTGTTTCCATAACATGATACATAAATAATCAACATTCTTTTGTACTTGCAGTCCATTCATTACCTTTTTGGGGTGCCTAAAGGCTAAAGTACAGTTAACATGCTCTCTTGTTCATCGATCTTCGTGGTGATATATGCAGGTATGTGATATATGTCAAGGAAGGTGTTTACGATGAGAACGTCATTGTTACAAAGAAGATGGTCAACATTACAATGTATGGCGACGGATCACAGAAGAGCATAATCACTGGAAGGAAGAACTTTGTAGATGGCGTCCCAACATTCCAGACGGCTACATTTGGTATTTCATCAGTAACCAAGAAACGAATCCATCATTAACTTGTGTAAGGTGTTAGCTTGTACTGATTACATTGTTGAATTTCGATATGCAGCTGCTCTGGGAGAGGGATTCATGGCACAATCGCTCGGGTTTAGAAACACGGCAGGCCCAGAAAAGCACCAAGCTGTGGCTCTCAGGGTTCAGGCAGACCGCTCCATGTTCATCAATTGCAGAATGGAAGGATTCCAGGACACTTTATACGCGCAAACACACAGACAGTTCTACAGAAGCTGTTACATTACAGGAACAATCGACTTCATCTTTGGGGACGCAGCAGCCGTTTTCCAGAACTGCATGATCTATGTGCGCAAGCCAATGGACAACCAGAAGAACATCGTGACAGCTCAAGGTCGTATAGACAAGAGGGCAACAACAGGAATCGTGATACAGAACTGCAAAATCTTGGCTGATGATAAGCTGGAACCGGAAAAGGCCAAGTTCAAGAGTTATCTTGGCAGGCCTTGGAAAGAGTACTCCAGAACCGTTGTCATGGAAACGGAGATCGGAGACTTGATTCAGCCGGAAGGATGGTTGGAGTGGGAAGGCGATTTCGCACTCAAGACGCTATATTACGGAGAATTCGGCAACAAAGGACCAGGGGCTAGTACTACGAGTAGGGTGAAATGGCCTGGTGTTAAGGTTCTTAAAAAGGAAGAGGCTTTGAAATTTACTGTTGGTCCGTTCTTGCAAGCGGAACGGTGGTTAAAGAGTGCAAATGTTCCTGTGCGTTTTGGCATGTTCACCTAGGGATAAATTCTAGAAAAAGAAAACATACTTGATTTCTTTCCTTTACTTCTATTTGAGTTCCCCTTTTATTGCGAACGCGAAATTTTATAGTAGTACTCTAAATACATCTCACTATTGATGTTTTTGTTGCGGTTTTGACCTAGTAGTATTAGTATGTATTTTTGACCGCTTAAATGAATTAGAATAGTTTAATTACACGCGTTATACACCTACATTATAGTGAACTTGAACTATGACTAACATTGCTCCATTTCTCAATGCATTATTTTTATGCCTATAAGTACGTTTGCCACCATTCCACCCTTAAAAATCTGGATACGACCAAAATTTGTAGGCGTACTCCATTCATTCCATCTTATTTGAACTTAATTTTAACACTGATATTCAACGATCTGGAAAATCTTGGCAAGAAAATGAGAAATTTACATATCTCGAGAATAAAACTGCTCAAAAATTGATTTATAATTAAATATGAGTTTGGCCTAATTGTTAACCGACTTAAAGCCACTAATTAAAATCACACTTTTATGAATAATTGTAAAAGTACATTTTGTGAGGTGTTCGTAATTTTTTTGGGCTGCAGTTGAATATTTGCTAGTGCTATGTTTCAAAATTCATGAGAAATCTCATATATTCGAAAATGTCGGTCCACATATACATTCTTCTAATCATGTAACAAATTATAACACAACTATTGTTCAGTTACCAAATTCCGCACTCTTCAATAAACTACACTTGCAGAGCGCAATTTCATATCGGCTCAGCAACGTGATTTAATTGACTTGACCGCGTTTTAGGTGTGTCGAACCAACTCGAGCTCAAATGTGTCAATCTTGCTCAAGAAGATTTGGCCAATTGGCCTTAATTAATAAATTGGCAGCCATTTCCAATTCATTTGGCGCCTGTTTGCAGTTTTCAAAGAAGCCCTCTTTTCCCTCCTTCCCCAATTCATCTCTCTCACTTCAGTTCTCTGTCAGTTCCTTTCTCTCTCACACAATTCACGCAGAGTGTGAGATGGAACAACAGAGGAGGCAGCAGGTGCAACAGCAGGAAGAGGTTGAAGACGTTTGCCAAGGACCTTTCCCCGTTGAGCAGCTTCAGGTTCATTGCTTTTGCCCTAACTTCTAGGTTTTCTGTAATGGGATTGTCTTGTTTCTGTTTTTCCCGAAATGGGTTTTCGTTTAATTGATTACATTGGCAATCTTAAATGTTAAAGCTAGGATCTTGTTGGTTCGATCTGCTTTCTCGAAGCTGAATTTTTCCCAGCTGAAACGGTTTCGCGAAATTCGGTTTTAGTCGTGTTGGCGTTGCGTGAAATTAGAGAAATTGGTACCGAGTTGGGGTTTCTTAAGCTGGTGGTTTGAACCCTAATTTAGGTTTTCTTCATGATTGAGTTGAGGCTGTGATTTACATTTCTTTAGCTGTTTTTGGCTGTTCCATTGTCTACTCATGATTTTATGTTCTTATTGTTACTGAAGATTTGTGAAAGAAAACTTCCATAGTGGTTAAAATATGTTGAATGCTAGGAATGTTAGTGTTACCTCCATAAATTTGATTCTGGTGAAAATGATACCGAAACTTGTAAAAGTGGCTACACGGGCAAAGGTTTTACTATATGTTCTGCTATTTAGAGATTGAATCTGTGTAGATGCTTTATGGGCCTGAATGTGATTGATCTCTGTGAGTGTGTGTCAATGACTCGTGAAACTAATTAGAAGAATACGTTGGATTTCAAGAAGGATGAATCGACAGTAGTAGCTGATTCGTTGTGAAATCACTGGGGATGAGTTTGTGAATAGAAGATTGCCTGATAAAACATTGGGTTTGGCTGTGGAGAATGTCTATCAGAAGCTCCTATCAACATACATTTAGTGTGATCTTCTTAGCTAACTGTGTAAAGAGATCTCATACAGTTAATTTTTACTCGGTAAAACAATTCTATATATTTTCTTTATTAGGCATCTGGTATTGCTGCTCTCGATATAAAGAAGCTGAAAGATGCTGGCTTGTGCACCGTAGAAGCTGTAGCTTACTCTCCACGAAAGGATCTTCTGCAAATTAAAGGAATCAGTGATGCAAAAGTTGATAAAATCATTGAGGCAGGCATGTTTTCTATTATCTGAATGTAGTGATCCCTTTTTGACCTGCGGATGATCTATCTAGCAGTCTGTGTTGTATTATTGCTACAAGTCGACTTTTTAAACCCAATAGCTTCAAATATAATTCCATTGAATGTCAACAGCCTCGAAGTTGGTGCCTTTAGGCTTTACCAGTGCAGCCACAATCCATGCGCAGAAGCTTGAAATGATTCAAATTACTTCTGGGTCAAAAGAACTTGATAATATCCTCGAAGGTGAATTTATGTGAACCTAACACTGTTATCTTTCTTTGAATTCTAATTCACTTCACTATCTGATCCTGCTTTATTTTTGTTCGCGGCAGGAGGAATAGAGACCGGATCTATAACTGAATTATATGGAGAGTTCCGCTCTGGGAAGACTCAACTATGTCATACACTGTGTGTCACTTGCCAAGTAAGAAACACCAAAACTTATTGTTTGTCTTTAAGTAATTAGTGGGATAACCATCCAACTGGAGAAACTTAATAGCAACACTGGATAACAGAAAGATGTTTTAGCCCGTCTTTGTGAAAGTTTCTGTATTACACTTCTTTGACTGTAACAGCCCCCATTATATTCCTTTATAACCCCATGGGGGGGGGGCGTTGGATTTGTCTGGTGAATATATGTATCCATATTTATTTATTTTCTATGTGATAACGTCCAATGAATTTGTGCTTCAGCTTCCATTAGATCAAGGAGGTGGTGAGGGAAAAGCAATGTACATTGATGCGGAAGGAACTTTCAGGCCTCAGAGGCTATTACAGATTGCGGATAGGTTGGTCCATAAATAATCTCCTCAAGATTCATTAAAGTAAACTGATTTGATTGTTTCATTAGTCCAATCAATCTAAATGTGGCTTAAACAACTAGGTTTGGGTTAAATGGTCCTGATGTGTTGGAGAATGTGGCCTATGCTCGAGCATATAACACTGACCATCAATCCAGGCTTCTTCTTGAAGCTGCTTCAATGATGGTGGAAACTAGGTATTCCTTATTTATATGATAAAACAGTCATCAGTGATGTATCTTAATCCCGTAACAGTCGTCGCTGACGTATCTTCTTTGTCTGATTTCAATCGATCTACCAGGTTTGCTCTGATGATAGTGGATAGTGCAACAGCTCTTTATAGGACAGATTTCTCCGGGAGAGGTGAATTATCCGCAAGACAAATGCATCTTGCAAAGTTCTTAAGGAGCCTTCAGAAATTAGCTGATGAGGTAATTTTTCTGATCAAGCCAGCTTGCCTTTGAAGGGTTAATTTGCAAAGTTGTCACCATTCCTCTTACTATTGCTCAATTTTTTCGATTCCTTTCCATGTTTGTAGTTTGGTGTTGCTGTTGTCATAACCAACCAAGTAGTTGCCCAAGTTGATGGCTCTGCGGTTTTTGCTGGACCTCAATTCAAACCCATCGGTGGCAACATCATGGCCCATGCTACTACAACGAGGTTTGTGTTTTGTTTTTGTTAGTTCTTGCTCAGACACTGAAACAAGATCTATATCTAATTGTATGACTTCTTGCTTGCAGGCTAGCTATGCGAAAAGGAAGAGGAGAGGAGCGAATCTGTAAAGTAGTTAGTTCTCCGTGCTTGGCGGAAGCTGAAGCAAGATTCCAGATTACTGTAGAGGGTGTGACCGATGTAAAAGATTGATCACAAGTTCACAGCTTCTTGCCCTGCCTATTCTCTGTAAATTTTGTTTTCGAGTACCAGGTCCATGACCTCTCTAGTCAGTTACTAATGAGACTGGAGCATTTGTATCAATTACTGCTTCAAACAAACAGGAAAATATTCATGTTTTCCTATGAAAGTGTAATGCAAAGCATTTTTCTTGAATCCAGTTACAGTAATCACAACAAGACATGACAGAAAAACACTGTTGAAGAGCATTAAACACAACAGAGTGATTCGATATATTGAAATCCACGTTCGTAGGGAAATGTCAATGGATCATCATCAACCTCAGCATCCTCAGCAACCTTGAATTCATGAACTAATTCGAAGGTCTTGTAAACAAGATTGTATTTTATGACTTTCCCTGGAATCTGCAAGATCAAGAAAGACTCATCTTCTTCCTGACCACGAACAATGCAGAATATAGAGTAAGCCTGGTGATACCAATCTAGTGGATGAAAACCATCCCGGATCATCCCAGGAAAAGCAACAGCAACAGGTGACAGATCAACTCGATACTTGACAAACCACTCAGAACAATCCCTCTTCATCTCGTGCACAACAAACTCAACCGTTGGTCCAATAATCTCGATGTAATGCAAGTGACCACACGACTCCCCGAAGTAATAACGGATGCGCCCAAAGTAGTAATAGTTGTTTATTTTCGAACCATCTGGTATTGGTGGCATAGGCTTTGTTACGAGCGACTCATTGTGTACATCGAAGTATAAATGATGACCATCCGGCCCCTCGTAAATCCAATGGATTGACCCATTCCAATATACTCCTTTTTCAAAGTCAACTTCTTCAGCAAAAGGCTCACCACTCAACCTCCACGGACCGGCATCAGAAGAGTAAATCTCAATCTGGTTCTGAATCTCACCTGACTCCATTTCAAATGAACGAACGCATACAACTTTGTAATGAGGAGACAAAGCAGGATCAAAAGCCAAGCTCATCCCACGAACTCTTCCATTTCCACAATCTGATTTCGGGAGAGTCGTAAACTGTCTTGTCGTCGGATTATACACATAGTACCGCCTGTTGATCACATGAGGCCGATGACTTGAACACAGGAGTAGCCCATTGCAAGACTGCAAGATTCTGATCCCATATCTATCTCTGGTGAAGTTGAGCTTCGTGAGCGGTGGAGTACTAGTTGAATGAGTGAACCGAACAAATTCAAGTGTTGGATTGATCACACAAAAGTTCTTGCTGGGAAACAGAAGGCCAAGAGCTGGATTGGGATTGGGGTGGCGGAGACGGCGAAATTCCGGGTTAGTTATGAGAGAATGCCAGTGTTTGGAAACTGATTTGAAACGAATAAGTGTTTTGACAGGGAGAAGAAGGAGAATCAGTTTCAAGAGATCATCAATGGAGGCTACAGTTTGAGCAGATGTTGCCTGCAGGTTAACTCTTCTTTTGGATCTTTGTCTTTTAATGATCATCATGGTTTGGAGATGTGGCTGATTTGAGATTCTTGACATTTTCATGGAGTATTTAAGCTGTTAAGATAAGTAAAGATTGTTATGGAAGCTATAGACCACAGAATTGGATATTTATTAGTCAATTCAACAATAATTTTCTTATTATCTTGTCAATGGCTTCCATGGCAATCTTTACATAGGATTTTCACTTGTCAATTGTCATTAGCTTAAATTCTCCTTGAAGATTTGAAGAATCTCAAAACAGCAACACTTTTCACTGCAAACTCCAAACCATGATGATCATCAAAAGTCAAAGCTCCAAAAGAAGAGTTAACCAGACAACATCTGCTGAAGCTGTAGCCTCCATTGATGATCTCTTGACACTGATTCTCCTTCTTCTCCCTGTCAAATCACTCACTCGCTTCAAATCTGTCTCCAAACAATGGAACTCTCTGATTAAAAGCCCGAAATTTCGTCGTCTTCGCCACCTGATTCCCAATCCAGCTCTTGGCCTTCTGCTCCCCTGCAGCAACTCGAGGATCAACCCGAAACTCGAGTATGTTTCGTTCTCTCGTTCAAGTAGTACTCCACCATTCAGGAAACTCAATTTTACCAAGGATCCATTAGGGATCAAAATCTTGCAGTCTTGCAATGGACTTCTCCTCTGTTCAAGTTTCAAGGCTCATAAGATCAACATGAAGTACTATGTTTATAATCCCACCACAAGGGGGTTTACGACTCTCCCGAAACTAGATTGTGGAAATGGAATTGAAATTGTTCGCGGGATGACCCTGGCTTTTGATCCAGCTTTGTCTCCGCATTACAAAGTTGTATGCGTTCGGTCAGCAGATACAGATTCAGGGGCGTGGCGAAACCAGATTGAGATCTACTCGTCTGAAACCAAGCTGTGGAGGTTGAGTGGAGAGCCTTTTGAAGAGGGAGGCAATTTTGAAATGAGAGTATATTGGAACGGGTCCGTCCATTGGATCTATGATTGGTTCACAGAAGATTTATACTTCAATATTGGGGATCAGTCACTCAAAACAATGTCCCTACCACTAATACCGGATAGCTGGGATCGGGAGGGAAATTATTACTTCGGGGAGTCCTGTGATCACTTCCATTACATTGGAAAAACTGGACCGCGGATTGAGTTTGATGTGTACGAGATGAAGAGGGATTATTCTGAGTGGTTTGTCAAGTACCGAGTTGATCTATCACCAGTTGCTGATGCTTTTCCTGGGATGATCCGAGATGGTTTTGAGCCCACAGAGTGGTATCGTTATGCCTACTCTATATTCTGCGTAGTTCGTGGCAAAGAAGATGAAGATTCTTTCTTGGTTTTGCAGATTCCAGGGAAGGTCATAAGATACAACCTTGTTTACAAGACTTTTGAATTAGTTCATGAATTCAAGGGTGCTGAGGTCAAGGACTGGTTGAGATTTTCCTCCGATGTACGTGGGTTTCAGTATATCGAATCTCTCTGTTGTTAGTGCTTTCTAGGTGTTTGAAGCCAGTGTCAAGTGTCTTTGTGAAGTTTGAAGAACATGCACAGAAACTTGGATAGTTGGATTGTCAATTCTGTGATGTATTCTTGTGAAATATGAAACTGTACTAATGTAAAATGCTGTTGTTAAAAATCACTTAAACATCTCATCTAGTATGTGAAGGTAACTTAAGAACTTTGCAGGATGCATTTGTCTTGCTGATAATTTCACTTCTTCCGGAGAAATCTGTCCTTTAAAGAGCTGTGGGACTGTCCGACTATCATCAGACGAATCTGGTATATCGATCAACACCAGATACAGACTATTGGTATGGACCTCGTTGTGGTAGCACAGGCGAAAATGTTCACCAATTGATTTGATTAGAGCCTAGAGGTCAGAAAAAAAGAGCAGAACCGTCCTCTTGGGAAACTAAAGGGTTAACGATCACCACATTTCGAAAATGGAAACATGCCTGACTCAATGATTTTATCAACTTTTGCATCACTGATTCCTTCAATTTGCATAATATATCCTGTCTTGAGCGTAATCTTCTAAATGTGTAGTGCACAAACCAGCATCTTTCAGCTTATTTACGTCGACAGCAACAATAACCAGATGCTAATAGGACACTTAATATACAGCACTCAGAAACTGTATGTGATCCTTTTTCACTGTCAGCTACAAAGATCTAACTAGAGTTCATCGGTTACGTGCTGAGGGATGGGAAAACCATTGCAATTTGCAAAGATTTAGACACCTATATGGTCTTTGGTGTACTAGATTTTCTTAAACGATGTCGTATGAAGTTTGGACAAAGTAGAATTTGAGGTAAGAGATCGTTTCAAGGGATCACGAAGTAGTAGCTGGAGGAGCTGATTTCACACTTCTAATGATATTTGTTGCCATGGTTGTGGTTGGAGAGTTTTGGGAAGAAAAGAACCTGTGCACTGTGCGCTAAACATGTACGTTCACTTCAAATCTAGGACCGAATTGCCATTTATACAAATTCAGGACCTGTACGTAAATGTTGGAAACATGAAAGTGTAAGGACTGAATTCAGAAAGCTAGAAAGAAGTGTGGCTGATATAGAAGAAAAGGTTTGAAATTACGATTCTACTTGAAGTGCATGTTTGTCAATTCTACCAACCCTCTTTGAAATTAGTTGTACCTCGTGATGATAAAGTTGTTCGTCCCAAATATTAGGGATGAAGGTAATAGGTTTAATTTGTGCTATGGCGATCAAATGTAAAATTTCACTAAGAACATCTTCATTTATTGATTCTTCATTCGAATGTGTTATCAATATGTCGTTGGTAAACATATAACGTGTGGTTACTATTGTAAACAGTAAAGTGTGTGTTTGGCACGACCTGATCAGTCACCTTATCAAGTCTTTTATCTTATTTTTAGATAAATTTGTTTGGTACTGATCACTAATATTATACTCTACTAACTTTATCCGTCACATTCACTTTATTAGCTATATATCAACTAACTTATCTAATTTTAATTTATTTTTCCGAAATAAACACATCCCGACCAATTCCATAACGTTTCTACGATCCCATTATATACCAATTCCCCAGTCACAAACTCTAGTATAGTAGCCAAACACACACTACTAATTAGGTCGTGCCAAACAGTGGTGATTCCACCTCCCCCTCGAGTCTTGAATTCGCGAGTTGAGATCACCGAATTGTGAACTATAATGTCCGCCTCATGTCTTAACTCTTATCTTTAAAATTTTGAACTAAAATGTACATTTTTCACTGCACATTTAGTTGAGGAATGGGCAGCAAATCCGTTTTTTTGAAAGAAAATAAATCAGGAGTGCACCGACCACTGTAACGTGCCCTCAATGTACCCTGTTTTTTCCTACACCTCTAAAACTTCCTATCAAACACTACCTACTTTTTTTTTAAACGGCAAACTATTACAATTACAAATTAATATTATCAAGTAAATATACACCTAAACATGTGCCTCCCAAAGCTCGAACTCAAGACCTCCTACTTACAACTCCATTCCTTTACCACTGCACCACCTTATGAGTCCCTACTATCAAACACTACCTTATAGATTACTTAAAGTATTTTCGATCGGGCAAGTCAATTTATGTGGAAATATATGCTGAGTGTTTGGGAGTGGATTCGAAACTGGATTCGAGTTGAGTTTTGGGAAAATCTGGATTGTGAATAGTAACTGGATTTGAATTGAGTTTTGAGTTTTGTGTTTGGGAGTGGATTGTGATTATAGTAGGGATAATTATTATATTTGAGTAGGTTGTGTAAGATGGTGTAAGAAAGTGGGGGTATGTGTGGAGTAGTATTGAATGTATGATAGTGAAATTTGTTTGATTGAATTTGATGTGATGTGTGATTTTGATGTGTTTAAGGTTGTTATTGTATGATTTGATTTTTTTTATTGTGTTGGAAATTGTGATTATTTATTACTGTGAATTTAAGATTTGGAAAATGTTTGTGAAAAATGGTGTTGAAGTTTGATTGGACTGTAATATATAATGCAAAATGTATATACGAAATATAATATTACTATTTTTGAAATTAAATTAATTACTATAATAATTAATATCATCTATTACTATAAACACTCAAAATGATAAATTAAATTATTTTTTTAAAAATATACTGTTACAATTATAATCTTTCATAACTTAAGTGGTACTGGTATAATTTAATATTATAGTCAATTATTAAGTATCTGAATTCACATGTAATACTTGAGGAAGAATAAATTAAGTATATAATAAGATTCTTAGGTATATTATGCATATTATAAATGTACTCCCAAGTCTCAACCACACTAACATCTCATCTAGTATAATATTTACTACTTCCTCCGCCCCGTCCGAAACTTTTCGTTTAGTTTTGTTGACTTTTTTTTTTCCGATCGCAAATAAATCCTAGTCACGCAAGCAAAAATTATATTAAAATAGTATAACAATTGTAATATTTAAAAAAAAAATTCTATAATGTTTCACTAACGTTTTCTTGAAGTAATTTGTAGCCGAAAAGTAATTAAGGAAAACCTAATGGGAAGTTTCGAGCAGGATAGGATGGAAGAATTACTACAAACTAAGCTGAGAATTAAAAAGAAATAAAGATAAAGAAATTGAGATGGAGCGTGGAAGAAATGAAAAAATAATGCAAAAACGTTAGGGACATAATTATTGCCTATACCCTATTAATGAGTCAATGTCTAAGAATTGAGTTTTGTACTCAATTTGGATAAACTGGATTTGAATCCAGTCCCAAGCGTGAAAAAGGGAAAAATAAACTCAAATCCAGTTTTGTGGATTTGAGTCCAGTCCCAAACAGACTGATGTAGATTCATAATTCAGTAAGTAGTAGTTTCTTAATTACAAGTTGAGAATTATGTGATGGAACTGTTGGCATACCTACCAAGTAGTAATAGTAGTAGCTGATCTGATTTCAATTAATTAATTTTGTGCAGTCTGTGATATGGGCAATTAATTTTCAGATGGGGCTCTGGCTCATATCAAAACATGGATTACTTTTGTACAGTCTATTTATCAATGTTGAATAACTACCAAATTTCAAGGATTTTTTTAATGGGTGACATTTGTGAAATTGTTTGTACCCGAGTTGGTAAGCTAATATAAAAATTATGATTTTGATCCTTACCACATGAGTGATTATATCTATGAAATAAGTGTTTATTTCCTTTGTATCGAAGTTTAATGAGTATTTGACTAATTATTTTTTTTGAAAATGCAAATCTATTCTAATCCTACTCCTACTCTTACATTAACTCAATACCAAGGTTATACCCCACACCAATACCAACCTTATATCACCAAATAAATCTCCACCTCCGGAAATTGAACCCGGGACCTCTAACCATTACACCCTGCACCTTACCACTGCACCACTCCTGAGTTCGTATTTGACTAATTATTAATCCTTACCATGAGTGATCATATCTCGAGGTGGCTTTATTATTAGTTATACTAGCTATAAGGTGTATTTTAAAGAGTAGTTGTTCATGATAAATAATAATTCAAAACCCGACAACGAAGCGCAGCTCAGTTGGTAACACGCTTTCACTTCCAACCAATAGGTCGTGAGTTCGAGTCACCCCTTTGCCATTTCGAAAAAAACAAAAAAAATAATAATTCAAAACCCTTCCGGGTATGTACAATCGAGATTAACATATTGGTTTGTTAGCCCCTAAATCAGTTGAAAATCAGTTAGTAACGATTATACCGGCCTAATACTTATGTCTAAGGGGTTATTATAACATAGACTAATAGTAATCGAGTAAAACGTGTGTATTTTATAGTGATAACTGATAAACATGTAGTAATTAAGAATAGGCGAAATACATGAAAATAGGGGTTAATTTTTTTTTAGATATACTGTTACAATTGCAATCGTTCGACAAATTTATAATTAATGATTAATCAAATATTTTACAAACCTTGATACAGAGGAAATAATCACATATTGCGAGGATATAATCATCTACGACGGGGATAGAACCCGTGGCCTCTTGAATCCGAGATGTTTCAGCTTGCCACACGTAACAAAATAGGGGTTAATTAGGATAGGTAGGTATTTATTACTATCTAACACCCCAAAAGTCAAAAACTAGTTTAACCAGTGAGAGTTTCTTGTTAAGTTGTTCTTAGTATGAATCTTGGGTGGGTTATATTTCGTTGTTGCTACACTGTAAGAGTAATTTCTAGCATTCTCCACTGTTACAGTAACGTCCAAACATCCCATATCGTTTAAGAGTGATTGGGATGGAGAGTATTATAGTATATATATATGTCAATAAATATTTGAGTTATGCAATTGAGTTCAATTTACGAAAATTGAGTTATTCAATTGAGTTCATATTTAAGGATTAATTTGAAAATATTCAATTATTTAATTACAAATATACAATCCATATTCCTAATAACTCTTTCAATCTATACCAAATTTATCCTTTCTTTTCTCTTATTTTTCTGAATGTTAATTTTTCAAAATACGTTTATCCAAAAATTATTCCGATTTCACCAAATTAATCGCATCGTTAAGATCTACGATTTGACACCAATAATGGGTATGTTTCGACAACTTCTTATTTCTAAAGAATAGTTGAAAATTACACAATTTTATCAAATTCTTATTGAACAATTAGATCATTAATTATATTTAGTTTTAAAACAAAAACACCAAATAAAGAAAAATAAAAAATCTATAAAAAATGTCACAATAACACGCGTAGCGTGTTCGGCATTCTAGTATATAATATACCACCAATCTCTCATGACATGAGATCTTATGAGTTTATCCAAAAGCGAATTTGTGCGGGCTCAGGTTGGATCGGGTCGTACAGATACACTGTCTCTCTTTGAATCACCATATCATGTGTGTGTTTTAACTTTTCAGTCAACAAATAAGAAAGTAGATAATTTTGAATAAAATATTGATAGTTGGTTCGAAAATAAATATATTTATTGATAGTGAGTGTGAAAAGTTAGTGGGGTAGTAATTTTAAAATAAATTTATTAATAAAGTAGAAAGTGGAATGTTTAACGATAAAAATAAAAGGTTTTAAATGAAATACTCAAAATTGGAAAATATAAAGTTTCGAGCAGAACGGAGAAAGTAATTAATAACCCTAATGTAAGACTCTATTATTTTCAACTGAGATTTTCGGAACTGATCTGAATTGAACTGAACTTAACTTAATTGAAGTACAAAATTAAACTAACCAAACCTGAACTGAACTGAACTGAACTGAATAGAACTGAATTTAAGTTGAAAATAAGAGAGCGTAAATGGTCTAGGCATGTTATGAAATGATGTAGAGTGGTACCGTTACCGTGCAAAAGATCAGGTGAATCAAATAGTATATATTCCACTAAACCAGCGAATTATCTACAGATTATAAATGCCATTTACAACTCATGACATCAAAAGTCCAAATATTTTGACTCAATAATTAATCACCTGCTAATAACACAACACCGAATTACTGAAACACTCCTCTTCTTCTCCCTCTATTTATATCCGTCTCAATCAATTCTAAATACGCTCAGATCTCAATTACCAGTACTTAACTAGCATCATGACTTATCCAAACCACAAAAATCAGAGCAAGAACCAATTGGCTCTCCCCTGGAAAACTCGCATCTCCATCGTAGTCCTCAGCAACTTCAATGACATTTGTCTCCGCCGCGATGGCACCGTGAACCGCCTCCCCTTCCGCCTCCTCGGCACGGTCGGCTTCTACCTCCCTCCCGATCCCAAACCTCGCAACGGCGTCTCCACCTCCGACGTCACCGTCGATCCCTCTCGCAATCTCTGGTTCAGAGTCTTCTCCCCAACTCCCACTGCCTCCAATTCCTCAATTCCGGTCGTTGTGTTCTGTCACGGAGGCGGATTCGTCCACCTCACGCCCGATTTCAAGTCGTACGACGCCGTATGCCGCAAATTTGCGAGGCGGATGCAGGCGGTGATCGTATCGGTCAATTACCGGCTGGCTCCGGAGCATAAGTGGCCGGCACAGTACGAGGACGGATTCGATGTGCTGAAGTTTCTGGATACGAGTGGGAAGGGGGTTTTGCCGGTGAATGCGGATTTGAAACGGTGTTTTCTAGCCGGAGATAGCGCCGGAGCTAACTTGCAACACCATGTTGCGAAGCGTGTTGCTGAGAATCCGGCCAAATTCAAGCGTCTCAAGGTAATACGGCCAAATTAAAATTACTTGTGGTTATGGATTGATTGCTTCATGCATGCATGCATGCATGAGTCATGTAATGTGACCTAACCTAATTAGGAGCTTTGAGTTAGAACTCAAATTTATGATGGGACGAAAGGCTAATTTAGAAACTTGGCGGGCGAAATATGAAATAATTTACATGGAACCCGGTTAACGTTTAGAGTTATCGAGATTTTTTAAACCCAGGAATAGTAATCGAAGTTATGAAGAGACAAAATGAAGGACTTAACTCAATACCAACATTGTTTAATAATGTAGCACTAAGTTAGGGGCTTAACTCAGATTCATAACTGAGTGTCAAACACTTCGTTATATTACTACACTGTCTAACCGCTTCTCATATTGACTTTTTAAATAAACAAAATACTGTAATTTTAAAATAAAACTACATACCTTATTGTGACACCAAAAGTTAGTTTTTATCAGTTATCTTATTTTGACTTTTAAAATAAATATTATAGGTACGGACCAATTAAAAGAGGTGGTTATTACAATTTACAACACAATTTACTATAAAAAAGAACTAAAAGGAAATGCAAAAATATGGAGATACTAGACTACAAATATATATATATGTATAAATGTCGGAAAAAATTATATTTAATTCACCTGATAACTAATGTGTGTTTGTTGGTGTAAAAATGAAATGAAGGTCATTGGACTAGTGGCTATACAACCATTTTTTGGAGGGGAAAAACGTACCAGATCGGAGATAGAACTCGCAGGAGTAGATATGATCGTTTCAGTCGAAAGAACTGACTGGATGTGGAAAGCATTCTTGCCGGAGGGTCCGGAAATGAACCGCGACCACGAGGTCATCAACGTGAGTGGGCCGAAGGCTGTCGACATATCCAAATTGGATTTCCCACCAACGATGGTCGTGGTGGCTGGGTTCGACTCGCTGAAAGATTGGCAGATTAAGTACTACAAGTGGCTTAAGAGGTCTGGTAAGGAAGCATATCTGTTGAAGTATCCAAACATGATTCACGGCTTCTATGTTTTCCCAGAACTTCCTGAGTCCTCCCAGATAGTGTCAGAAGTGAAACAGTTTATCGATAAGCAGTGTTCGAGGGTCATTTCGTAGATGTTGGTCCCTGAGAGTTAGGTAAAATTCTAAAAGGGTGAATAGACTTTCTAACTTTTCGCAAACGTGTTATGCAATAAGTTTTTCAGGCTCTCAAACAGAGTTTCTTACGTAGCGGACATGTTGATTGATTCAGCATGCAGAAACTTAAAGAGCCTTTGAAATTCCTTCATGGACTATGTGCTTGTAGTGTTTTACTTCTCAGCCTGGTGAGACTTTTTCACAATAAGATATGCAATAATAGACAGTTTGGTAAACACAGAAGAACTTATGTGGTGTTGGAGAATGGTGTAATTCATTCACTAATCCACTTTGACCTCAACTTGGAATTCACTATATTTGTAAATCTTTTACGTCAACGCGCGACTAACTACAAGACATTGTAAGGGAAAATTCATATTAGACCCAAAATGAGCCATCATATTACTCTAAAACCCTTTCTCATAAACCCATTATTATTAGGTCCAAATAAAT
>JAYMSL010000288.1:0-27410 GCA_036897195.1 Plantago coronopus
TATAGTACAAGTGGGGTAGAAGTGTTTGATTTAAAATGAATAAAAAGTTTCCATTTTTGGAAATGGGGCTGGATTGAGCGGACGCCCAAAATGAAAAAAAGTTGAGCGGACGGAGGGAGTATATAGTTTAATCCTTAGATTATTACATTGGATTAAGATTAGGTATGGATATTTAACCCCTAGGTCCACTAATCACTTGGATTTAATCCTTAGGTTCCACTAATCACTTGAGAATATATGAGATGATTACTCCAAAGTCAAGGGAACACTTCTCAGTTCTCACTTACTTTCCATCCAACCCCTATTGACTTATGTTGGGACAATCATGTGGATTATGGCCTACTAGGTAATAAGTTAGTTGAAAGTTGATGATTTGAAAATATATTTAAGATTGGTATTCGGCTAAAGTTTAGAATTATCGGGATTTATTAACCCAGAAATAGTAACTGGAGTTTTGAAATGACAAAAAGGAGGGCTTAATTCAATACCAAAACTGTTTTCTTCTGTAGCATTGAGTTGGAAGCTTAACCCAGGTCTCTAATCGAGTTCCAAAAACTCTGTTTGTTGTTATGGAACCCCTAATCAAATTATTTTACTCATTCAAACACGCTTTCATTAACTAAACAAAATTTCGAACAACTATTGACTCATGAAAAACCAATATTCATCCACCTGACACTTTGTTCAGTTCACCTGAAAATTTCTGAACTGAATTAAACTAAACTGAATTGAATGGACTTGAACTGAACTTAATTGATATATAAATTTGTACTACGCACACCTGAAATAAACTGAACTGAACTGAACACAAAAGATGAAATGAGATAGCATGTCTCAAGAAGCATCCGAGAAGGGATGAATGTAACATCAAGAAATCAACAAGGATCTGAGAAGGGATGAATGTAACGTCAGAGATGGGTAAAAATAGATGAAAATACCAGTTTATCAATAATATGCACCTCATGGGGTTTCGAAGTAAAACACTAAATCTATGTTGGGTAAGCTGAGAATTATCTGAAATAAATTGATTGAAATGAACTCAAGCGAAGTATAAATTTAAACTAAGTAAACCTGAACTGAATAAACCTTAATTAAGTTGAAATGAACATACACAAAGGTTTACACCAAACTAAACTAATCTTAGTATTAGACCTATGGTTGGAGGTGAACGTATTACCAATTAAGCTACGATTCATTTTCCTATATTTTATAAAACTGTCCAATTTCACTAGACTGCTTAATAATACTTTGTTCAATTCAATTATAAATCTCTAAACTGAAGTAAATGAACCAGAACTAAACTGAACTTATCTCTAATATAAAATTGGACTACATAACCTTGAACTTGAACAAATTTGATCTGAAGTGAACTAAACTGAACTCAACAAATGAATTTAAGTTAAACCAAACATAACGTAAATAATGTTATCGATTATAATAACGTTATCGACTAGAATAATGTTTATCGATTATAATAACGTTATCGACTAGAATAATGTTTTTCCGTCCCTAGAAATTGGTATTCTGCTATATAATACGAGTGTCATGAACACAAAGGGACGCAGTTGGCCTGTTGAGCTGCATATCCATCATTTTTACCTGTAAAACAAACAAACTTAAATACTCATTTATCACACAAAATACTCATTTCGAACCAGAAAACGGAATCTCCATTAATTCTCTTACAAAATATTCCCAAGAACAAATAAAAGATCCACTCCAGCTCCAAATCACTCCATTAATGTCCAATTCACTGTTAATTCTTCACATTCGACCTTGATTTCTGCTAAACCGGCGGATAACCAGGACCAAGAGCTCTTCATTTCCCTTTGATCGGGAATTTGGGCTCGATAGTTTAAAATTCCGTCCCAAAACCACTGAGCTAGGGTTTTTGTAGCTGTAATTGGAGAAATTTCTTCCGGTCATGAAGTTGGACGGAGTGGTCGGAGAAGAGGCGGAAGAGGTGGGGATTGTGGTGGGTTATGCACTGACGTTGAAGAAGAAGAAGAGCTTTCTCCAGCCATGTCTTATCAATTTAGCTAGGTACTGCTTTCTTTTTCTTGATTGAGCTCTTTGAGTTTAAAGAATGGATTTTTTTTGTTTTTCTGATTTGATGTTGCTAGTTTTAGCTTTCAGATGGATTGATTTGTTGATATAATTTGTTGCTCACCAATGCATGGACCAGCAATACTCTCTCCGTCACAGTCTCATCGAATAGCGAATAAACTATGATAGATGGTTCATAAAGTATGGCATACGATGTATAAAGTATGATAGATGTGTATAATGTATGGGATATATGTTACATTTGAGGGGGTGGAAGATTAAATTGGGACAAATTAACTCAGAAAGTAAGAAGATGAGATTGAGACGGAGCCACGGAGGGAGTATTTTAGATTGGGATTTCACAGTTTAGAGTTAGTTTTTGTGGCAGTTAATTCTATTAAAAAACAAGACCAAGATTTTGCAGTTCTTTATGAGCAGTTGTTTGACTTATCCAGTATACAGGTCCACCTCAAGGGTATCTAAAGGAATAATGGAACATTGTGATTATGCCTTCTTGGGAATATTCCTTCTATATGTGCTCTTTAGGACAAGAGTCAAGTGTACCTTGTGACTTTGTGATCATATATCCAAATCCAATATCAATTCTGTTGCTTTCTGTGGTACCTAGATTTGGTCTTAGAATGATTTGTCCCCACCCTCTTTAAATATTGGGTTTTCCCTTATGAGCAGTTTTATTTTAATTATTAGTAGTATAATGCTTTAGACCACTTAGTATTGACAAGATAACACTGTTTGTTGAATGGTGTGACTTTCGGAACTTATTTTCTGGCCGAGGCTTAGTAACATACAACAAACCGTGATTTTTTTGAGAGGTTGATTGTGAGTGCAAAACTTGACTTTGGTAATCTGCTAACCTTTACTGGAAGTGTGTAAAAAATTATCCTAACGGAAGAGCTTTGATGCCAATAAATGTTGCGTAAGAATGTTTTTGAAAATTGAGCTGGACTTGTCCGTATGGAAGTTAATGCAGGATTTGTATGAATTATTATTAATTATATGATTTATAAGAGTATATACGTGTTTCATATTCATGCGAGCTTTTCCATACTATTTGTCTTTTTTTGCTGTTGTCGTTTTATCCTCGAGGTTAGTTCAAAGATTTTTGGATTTTGGTATGGCAAGTATTGGCTATTGACAAATATTCTGTTATCTGATGCAGAAGTAAGGGAATGCAGTTCGTTTCCATTGATTTGAAGAGGCCTTTGTCAGAACAGGGTCCATTTGACATCATTTTGCACAAGGTAATTGGTTGCAAATTATAGCCTGTAGCTTCAGGGAAGAGAATCAAAAGATATTGCACTGTAAATTGATACTCATGGATATTATCTTGGATGTGGAAATATCCAATTCTTTCTGCGATCTCCTGTTGTTCTTACCCTGGGCTTACAATTAGGGAAGGAAGAGCAAAACACATTTTACCATCTCTATTAAGACATTGGAGATTTTGTTCATCGCTGGTATGGTTAACCGATCCTGAACTATGCTATTTAAACTGTAAGATTAATGTTGGCATTATTTGCACCAAAAAAAGAGCGATCTCTTATCTAACATCAATTGATCAATACAGAGAAGTCTAGGAGAATTAACATGGCTGGCTTAACTGCTTGCATGAAATTTTGATTTCTTTAATTATGTGAATGTTTATCTATCTAAATTTAAAATAGGAGCCAACTGACAGATGGTTTTATATCTATCCAAGATTTTTGCCCATCTCATTTCTTCCAACTTAAGGGCCTAGACCACAGTTGGCCTTTGTCAGCCCTTCAATCTTCTAAGTTTGGTATTCTGTTCGCTATCCTTCCTTCTGGCTCTAGTCTCCAGTGTGGTCAATGACAATATATGCTTTAGGTGCTCCTACTTATACTTACATCAACTATATAATGTCCGAGAGACCATATATTCTCATTCAGTTGTGTAAGAGTGTAATTTGCAGCCTCTCTGTGCTTTAAGATTTTCTGTTGCATTTGCTTGAGTGAGGAAACTAGTTAAGTTTTCTATTGTTATTCATTATAACCGGTATTATGTGAATCAGACTACTGGGTTTCGGGCCATGCCACGATGACTTAAGTGTTACTAGATCAAGTTCAGCGTGTCTTACTTGTTTGCATTATGATCTGTTAATTCCTTATAATTCTCCCACCAACCCCCCTCAAAAAAAAGGAATGAACAGAAAATAAAAGGGTACAAATCGAAGATACTTATTCGATTGTCTACTCCTAAACCTTGAAAAATAAAAGATAAAGACAATCAATTAGTAAAAAGAAAATGGAAGGATAACTCACCTGCGAGCGGCCTTGTTTTATAGATAATGCAATTATCATTTTTCTTCTTGTATTGTGTTGCTGGCTCATGCCTGCTCATTGCAATACATACACTGTCATCAACTACTTATTATATGTTCTATGTTCCTCCGAGACAGGTTGCATGAATCAGATTGTTCTATTTCGTATCCTTGTTCTCCTTTGACAAACTTTTATTGATTTCTTCTTATTTTTCCTTTTCTCATGTTCAGCTCATGGGAAAAGAGTGGTCCCAGGTTATTGAGGTTTGTTTTCTCAATTTACTCTATTTTATGCGAATCAAATGGAAACTTCCTTACCTATTCGCACAAAATACTTGTTTTACATGATTTGTAGTATATTGTCGACATCTTAGCTAAATTAGATCTTGTTGCTGTTTGAATGATCCCAAAAATTGCCTGTAGTATAAAGGTGATAGACTGGGGAGCAACATCATTAATGCTTGAAACCTACCCCATTTGAAGAATATGTTTGGTTTTATAGATGAACTTCATAAGTAGCAGTATTATCTTAGATAAGTATCCAATGGTCAAATGCCTTATTAAAAATAAAAAATTTATTGGTGAATTTTAGATTTCACTCTGATTAGTTAGTGGACTTACAGATATTGCACGGTTAGATATGTGTGTCTTGAAAAAACCATTGACATCAACATATGTAGCTTAAATAGAGGAGTCATTGCACTGGGAGTATACTTTTTCTTCATATACTTTTCAGATGTTTCCTAAAGCTGAAGTTGTGATAAACTTATATTACCCTTGTCAAATTTGTGAAGTGGAACTTACTGAATCTTGTCTTTGGATTGGAAAAATTCAATTTGGCAAATCATAATAGAAGTCAAAAATAAATTATGGATCCCTCAGAGGAGTTATCTCTGTGTATTCGCAGAAGCTCTCATGTAGGGTACGATGCACTTTTATTAAAGATTAGTGATTTCTTTCACTTCTTAAGTATCGATCTGGTGATCCTACTCAAACTCGAAGTAGTTTTTTTTTTTTTTCATTTTCGTTTCTCGTGGATAATCACCTGGCCTTGGCTGTGCAAGGCTTCTCAACTGGTCTCATCCTATGTTACACGACTTTAGCTCTGAAAGCTATTTTCTTCTAATAACATTCTATGTTACGACTTTGTTCTATACAGGATTATCAGCTCAAACATCCGGAAGTCAATGTCCTTGATCCTCCAAGTGCCATTCGACGTGTACAAAACCGTCAATTGATGCTGGAGAGCGTTGCTGATCTAAAATTGCCCGACAGCTATGGTACTTCCTTCACCACAGTGCCACATTTCAATTTTTCCTCATTATCTTTTCCTTGTTATACCAACGTATTTGTCCTCCCCCCTTTACCCTTATATCTTTACCCTCTCAAAATTAGATATTCACTGTGCCCTTAATATTGTTGAATTATTTTACAAAACTAACTGATGCTGCCTTGTGCTATGGAGTATTATAGGCAAAGTTTGCATCCCGAAGCAGTTGGTGATTTCCAAAGACTCCAGTTCGATATCAGATGAAGTTACTCAAGCAGAACTAAAATTACCTCTAGGTAAGCTTAACTTCTTTTAATGTGGATGGTCTTGTGTTAATGGTTTGGGGGTGTCAGGGTGCAGATAGTGAATTTTGTTATCCAAATGCTTAATTATCCTGGTATTTCTTCCAAACTCTCAAGAAATTGCTTCAGGTGTCTCTACATTTAGTCTTGAAGTGGACAAGCCCTGGTGAATATTAATGCTAGTAAAATATTTTTTTTAAAAAAAATTATTTCGAGATAAGCTGAATGCTCTCATAAGATTTGAATGGGTTTTCTGCAAAACGAATGTGAACAATTAACGTTCACGATTATGTGATTCTATGACAGTACTTTATTATTAGCTACAAATATACTCTGTTACTCACCTTGATAACATTGATCTCTTATATCTAGACCTTTGTCAAACTCTTGTATTTCAGTTGTAAAACCGTTGGTTGTGGATGGAACTGCAAAGTCACATGAATTATTCCTGGCATATGATCAGTGTTCCATCTCAGGTCTGGAGCCACCTCTGGTTTTGCAAGAGTTTGTTAATCATGGTATGTGATTTGTGTATGTCTGCGCCATTTCTATCTGGTATTGCCTATACACATTTGTAACAGACTGCGTCATGATAGGTGGTGTTATGTTCAAAGTTTATGTTGTTGGCGAGTCCATAAAAGTCGTCAGGCGTTTCTCGCTGCCTGATGTATCAAAACGTGACCTATCAAAAAGTTCTGGCTGTTTCCCTTTCCCTAGAGTTTCTTGCGCCTCTGCTTCTGCGGAGGATGTGGACTTGGATCCTGCTGTTGCCGGTGAGTTTCTGTCTCTGCCAAGCTGACTTCTCTCGTGAAGTGAAGTATTTTGTTGGTGCTTCTTCAAGACCATTTTCGGTAGCTTAGTTCCACTTTGCTCTCATTTGCTGCCCATATATTTTTATCATGACATGATCTGTTCATTACTTCTCCATCGATGCAGAACTCCCTCCACGACCTTTACTTGAATGTCTTGCAAGAGAGCTTAGGCACCGATTGGTAAAACTCCTTGATCATATCCAAGTTATTTTCCTTGAATCTGGCTCTTTGCTCAAGTGTATAATTTTAATGTATCTCCATTTTTGGGGGCGGTAATGTTCAGGGCCTTCGGTTGTTTAATATTGATATGATTCGCCAGAGAGGGAACAAAGATCTGTATTATGTCATCGACATCAACTACTTTCCTGGTCAGTGTTTGTATATCTCCCCATTGAGTACTGTTTCCTTCTTCCCTTCCCCACAATAAGAGCATGTTAATTGAGTTTCCTGTCACTGATATCTGTTCCCCAGACGAACCCTTGGTTTCAGAATTTCAACTTAATGAAGTTTATACATCCATGTTGGCAGGTTTCGCGAAGATGCCAGAGTACGAGCATATATTTACAGATTTTCTTCTCAGCCTTGTGCAAATCAAACGAAAACCAAGTCCTGCTGCCGCATAGCTTGAAGGAACTTGTGTATCTTGTATATCCTGTCGCCTTAAGATTAAGCCAGCTTAAGTTTCACATTAGTTTATGTATCCTGGATAGTCTTTTGTCAACATAGGCTGGTATACTTTTTCATCAGTGACCCTAGAAAGATCACAGGAAATCTGATAAATTTTAGTTCTTGCTAGTTTCAGATTATTCATTCAATTTAACGTGTCCGCTACAATGCTTGACATGGTTCCATGCTCGCAATAGTTCTGTGCTGTATATGAAAGGGGAAATTTCAGGATTTTATCGCTTTCTTGTTCGTTTCTCTTGCGTCAGTGCGTGTTGCGTGCCTAATGTTTGATAAGTGTCTTTGAGACAATCAAGCTAATAAACCTTAATGTTTGATCCAAGACTGGTGTATAGCTGATGAAGAAAATATGACAAAGTTCTCAAACTCAATTTCAACATAAACGGCACGATACGATACAGCAAAGAAAAACTAACACAAGATCTCATAAGAGAAGATCCATCCATCCAGTACTACACTAAACTAAATTCTAAGTCAAGCTAAATTCTTCATTCTACAAATCCGTCACGGAGAAGTGACCTGTTTTCTGATTCTGCTCGAGCGTCGAACAGGTGTGATAAGTTCTTCTTCCCCCTGTAAAGTTATAAAAATCAGAATATGAGACTTGTTCGATTTATGCTAACCGTTGTATGAAAATACAAATAGAATGAGTTGGTAAAGTTGAGCTGACTTACATGTTTGATGGGAATTCTTTCCAGAGTGGTGAAGCTTCCGTATGAAGGAGATCCAGAATAGTCTGCCGAAGAAGCCAATGACTCCCTTTTGGAAACTCTTCTCGCCTTACTACCGCCGCTTTGAGCTTCTGTTTCTCCTCTTAAATCTTCTGTCTTATAGATTGAACTCCTGAAGCTGCTGCTTAATTGTGAGGGGCATGGAACCTCAACTTCTGTTTGCTGAGACTGCTTTTGGAGGATGTGCTGCTGTGTGCGCACCTCGAATCCAGAACCAACTTGTTTGCTCAAGCTTTTCTTCTTTTGACTGTATAGAAACCCGACAGGGAGGAGGGCGATGAACAATGCTGAAGCCGCAATTATATAAGGTACCAAATTGCTTTCTAACTCTCCAGCAGATAGCTCAGATGTCAAGTGTTCGTCACCTTCAGCTTCTGTTGTAGTTTCAGACACAGCTTCTTCAACCATTTCCGTTTCAACTTTCAATTCAACCTCATCACTCACATCAGAGACAGCAGATGTTTCACCCTCAACAGATAGCAAATTATCAGACACAAGTGCAACATCTGTTTGCACACCAGACTCCGATTTGGAATCCATCATTGAATCTGCTGATACATCTACGTGTTCGAACACATCTGATACAGACTCCAATTCAGCATCCATCACAGACTCTGCGGTTGCTATGTTTTCTAGCACATCAGGCTGCAAAATTTCAGACACCAACTCAGCATCAAATTCAGAATCTGCTGAAGTTTCTGATACATCCGGTAGCGAAGTCTCAGAATCAGTTGGTGCTTTATTTCCCAAAACATCTGTTTGTGTGTCGACTTCGGACTCATCAGAATAAGCTTCCATGTCTGATCCCCCCTCATCATTAGTATCTCCATCATTTTCCAACTCATCATAAAGGTCCTCCACCACGTCCTCAGCAGAAATTTCATCGGAATCAACCATTTCCTCGTACTCATCCAAACCTTCCCCCACAATGGACACGATTGAAGTGGCATCGTGACTGCTGCTTAGAAAGCTCCTCTCGTCCCAAATATTACTTTGCAGGAGGTCGTCAGTAACATTCATGAACTTCAAGGGGACTGATAGCTTTAGTTCACTAGGCTTTATCAGCTTAGACATCAGATCAATGGCATTAGCTGATAACTCATTAACATGCTTAGCAAGCCTCTCCAAACTCTCTTTTGCAACAGTAGGAGCGTTTGATTCATGATAGTAAGTGCTAAGATCATCGAAACTCGTCATACCTGCATCGACCAACTGATTGAGAGAGCCAGGTCGAGTAAAACAGACTGATGCACATCCAACAAGTAGCATCAGAAGCATAGAGAAACGTATCAAATTCCAGAAACTCCGCGGTCTCTTTTTACTTTCCTGTGCCGATTTCTCTGCGATCACCGAGTCAGAAACAGTTGGATTAGCTGACAGCGATTCCAGAGGCTCCGAAACATGACCATTATCTGTTTCTTCTAGTCCCAAAACCTCATCAGTGCTGCAATCAGCAACTTGTGATTTCCTATCAACTTCCGACAACAATTCCAGAGGTTCTGCCATTATCGTATCACTAAGATCCTCCTCCAGTCCCAGAACCATATCAGCCGCAACTTCAGGTTCATCTTTCTCAGAACCTGCTTCACTCTGGGACTCCTCCTCCGAGTCTGAAAAGGTTTCCGACATAAGTTCTGCAAGATACCGATCTTCTAACCCCTCAAGTCTATCCGGATCCATCCCCTTCTCTTTATTCAAGAGAGCTTGAATTCTGGGATTTGGCTTATAATAAAGGAATTGGGGTCTTGGGGAAAGGTAGTTTTTGGTGGTAGGATCGTAAGGAGGCAAGGATGGATCAGCATCTAGTGGGGCTATTGGTTCTGAATTCAAGTTGTCACTAGAGTCAGTAACCACTGAATCGGAGAATGATTCAGTGGCCGGCTGGGAATCCGAGGGAACCTCTTCTACAAATGAAACTCTTTTCGGAGGCTTTGAAATTGGCAGAGGAGTTTCAAGAACAACATCCTCCATTTTTTCCGAAACACTGTTTAGGTTGAAGGAAGTTTCTAAGGCTTGGCTTTGATCAGAGGCCAAGTCATTCGAATCGAGTTCTTGGGAAGAATTAGCAGAGGAGAAAAGTATTGCTTTTCCATCACACCAAAAGGCTGAAGCTCGTAACGGGTCATTTCTCTCTGCCAATATTTTCTTTTTGGGTGATGGGGTGACCTTTGAGGCAGCAGAGATGGTTGGAGCCATGAAGTGTTTAGTGCCCTTTCCAGATGAACGAATTTTCGTATGTTTCGAATTCACATCATTTTCATTCTCCTTCTCGCAATCGCTCACACTTCTTCGGGTAAAATCTGTCAAATCATCAGTCAGAAAGCAACAATCAGTTCCCAATTCAGCATTTACAAGATCCAAAATTCACAGAACAATCAGTTCCCAGTTAAGTATTTACAAGATTCAAAATTCACAGAAGCAATGAATCAAACACCTCAGCAGCAACTACAAAGACCCCATAACAACAACAAAGATAATCCAAACAATAAAGTTCAACACTCAAAATGAAGAAAATTAAGCATAATCAGTAGCGATTCACAATATTTCCTTACTTAAAACGGCAACAATTCAAACAATTGATATTCCAACTACTGAATTCTGACCTAAAATAAGGACAAAGGCTCAACATTTCCCGAATCAAATTACAAAATCAAGAAAACGCAAATTAACAGAACGAAACGAACCTAGTGGGCTGTTAGCAGGAGTGTTAGGATCAAATCTTCTAGGGTTGGTAACAAGAGAGGGTTTCCCGTTAAAACTTCTTCGTGCGGCTGAATTCGGTTCGGCAGAGTTTCTTGGGTTCGGATTAGTATGCTTAGAAGAAGAAAGTGGCGAAGGGGATCTGTTGGAGTGAGAGTGAGACGCCATTGATGTAACCAAGAGAAATTTTCCTTAGTTGTAAAATGAGTGAGGTGAGAAATGGAGGTGAAGATCTTGAATTGATATGAATTGATTGTGAATTTGATTTAGAGAGAGAGAGAGAGGAGAGAGAGAAGAATGAGTTTAAAAGATAGAAAGAGTAACGGCTCGTTTTGAAATGGAAAGGGTTTGTTGAAGAAGATGATCTGCTCTGTTTATATGGTTTTCAATTTTTTTGTGACCGTTCTGTTTGTTTGTTACAAATACCAAATGGGAAATGCCGTTGTTGAACCTTTTTCAACTTTGGTTTTTTTTTTCTTTTTTAAATCTGCAAAGCTAGGAGAATAATGATTTTCCGGGACTCGAACACACGATCTATTAGTTGGAGCTGAACTGAATCGTATTAAAAACTGAACTCCACATTACTGTATCTAGGGCCTTCTACTTTGTGTTAATTGCTTGTTAGCCCCACATATGTTTACAGGTGGCTTCATTTACTCATTTCGTACATGTTTACCAACCATGTTAAAGTCTTCGTATTTCAAATCTTAAATTCTTACATTTGATATTGATTATACTATTTTGAACTTTTAAATCTTGGTTCATTTTCATAACTTTTTTCGCATTAATATTGGTATTGTACATGTTTACAAGTGGTGTTAATAAAATCTCATCAAATCGACGACCTTAGCTGGTCATTTTGAATTTCTGACATTCTCTCTATAAATTTACTTGAAATGTGAGAAATTACGAAAAATTCCATTAAGCTTCTGAGTTTAGGTCGTCTTCGGGCTTTTGAGATCAGGCACACTAAATATGAAGTCAATGCACAACACGAACTTTTTGGTGAAGTTACAACACCACTTGGATAGCCTGCGGTTTTTAAAGAGATCCTCTTCGACTCTTAATTTCAGTTCTGAATATAAAGACACTGAGGAATGGATGTACTCTCGTAGGTGTTATGTTTTCGTCTCTACTTACTACTTTCCTCTCCAGTCAATTTTTATACATCTTGAATTCGTTGTATGGTACTGCATTTCCAATGTTTATAAAGCGTCTTACGATTCTGGTTCAAGATCCGAGTACCAGTACATATGAAGGTAAAACCGTAAAAGTAAAGCCAAAGTCAAAATATTTTTACTTTTTACCACAAAATCCTTAAACCCTGCAAATTACAAGAAAAGAAAGATAAGACCAGCTGCAGTAGAGTAGCTCAGTCCACCATCGCCAGATGTCCCTCATCCTCCGCTCACTTCCGGCGGTCGCCCTCCGGGCAAGACTACCTCCTACGCCCTCTCTCTCTTTCTTTCTCCCCTCCCTCCGCCGAACAGCCCCAATCAGAATCACCACCCTCCAAAGCCGCGTCTTTTCCTCAATTTCTTCTCCCGAAGCTCTCAATACATCACACACTTCCAAGCAATCCCCAGCTCCATTGGATTCCAATTCAGCTTCCCTGGAATGGGTTAATCGAACCGCTTTCTGCGGCCAATTGTCCGAACCGGATATTGGCAAGCGTGTGCGTCTCTGCGGATGGGTTGCTCTACACCGCAGTTATGGTGGTCTGACGTTTCTTAGTCTCCGTGATAATACCGGAATTATTCAGGTTTGAGCTTATCTTTTGTGTTGGAATGGAAAGTTGGTGTCTTTTTGAGGTTTGAGATATGCAGTGTGTGATTAGGTGACGACATTGCCGGAAGAGTTTCCTGAGGCGCATTCGATTGCAAGTGATTTGAGGATTGAGTACGTTGTCGCGGTTGAAGGTGTGGTGAGGTCGCGCCCGGTTGAGTCGATTAATAAGAAAATGGAGACTGGATTCATTGAGGTGAGTTGATATTTTGTAATGCTGCTTTAGTCTTGTTAAAGTTCAATTTGATGCAAGTAGCTATTAGTTTCTCCGAGTTATGATGAAGCTGAGGGTGTAATGTAGCTAGTGATCAATGTTAACTTACGATGAAGCTGAAGGTGAAATGCAATTAGTTATAGTTAGGATAGTTAATTTGAGAAGTGTAGTATTGATTGGCCTTGATTGTGGTTTTCTCTGTGTATTAATGGGGTTCAATCGTAAAGTATATGAACTATCATAGCCGACAGGGAGAATGTCTCAAACTAATTATCGAAAGAACAGCCGAGAATCTCTACTATCTATTTTAGTTGTGTACTAGTTATCAGAAGAACATCCGATGGAATAATTGAATGAGAATTCATTTTACATGTTCGGTAAGTTGTCTTTCACTGGTTATACGTAGGTTGCTGCAGAGCATGTCCAAGTACTGAATGCTGTGAAGTTAAAGTTACCGTTCTTGGTTACTACTGCAGGGGATGCAAAAGATTCTACAAAAGAGGAAATCCGTCTCAGGTAATGTTCGTATAAATCACTTATAGCAGTATCTGTTTTTCATGTCATGAGCTCTCATGGAGGATAAACTTTATTAAATTTTGATAATATTGGCATCCCTATTCTACAACCATAACTTGGAAGTGAAATGGGGTGGTGGTGGTATGGGGTGGCATGCGGAAAAGTTCTGAGCAATGAAACAGATAAATTATTTGCATTAATGAGCTAGTACATTTTTATACTGAAGAGGTAGTGTTTTATTGGAATTTCAATTCCTATAAGCAATTAGTGCAAGTTCTATTTTAGTTCTCTGTTAGTTTTGAGTACATAAAAGAGGAAATACGCCTTTTAGTCTGTAATCCACTAGGCAATAAAAATTGCAAAATTTGATTGATGTTCACTGTTTTGTTATCCATGCCGCCACACCCCCAATAGGTTGAAGTATAAGGAGTTCCCTCCATCCCTCCATCAGCTAATTCAAAATATATTTTATGTCAGATATCGTTGCCTTGATTTACGCCGCCCTAATATGACCACCAATATCATGTTACGGCATAGTGTGGTGAAGCTAATTCGACGGCACCTTGAGGACTTGCATGGTTTTGTGGAGGTATTGTTCCTGTCATTTTCAGTTTGAATAGTATAATGAGTTCTAAAAAGATCACTACTCAGGAATAAGGCTAATAAGCTTCATTATCATTCCTCATGTTGATCCTGACTTCTTGATGGCTGTAAGGTAGATTGAGACTCCAATTCTATCAAGATCTACTCCAGAAGGTGCAAGAGATTATTTAGTGCCATCACGAATTCAGGTATGTTTATCTACTGATAATTGCAACATTCAATGGTTACATGTATTACTAGATATAGTATTTTGTTGACTGACATTATTCAAACAAGGGTTGGTCGACTGAGTAGCTACTATTTTCTTCTGTCTTACTTCTGTATTGTTCTGGCTAGAGTATATTCTTAGATCTATTCAAGAGAAAAGGGCTATGGAGAAATCTAATATAACATTTAACCTTCTGCACGGTCTTTAACCTAATAGAACTTGTAATTATTTGGGTGTTTTAAGAACTTGCTATTTTGTATTCATCATTGCATGCATAATAGAGTGCATATGGTGGCTCTTTCTGTCATGACCCAACCTGTTCAAAGCGAAGTGGGCACTTTGATATGGGATTTGGGGGGGGGGGATATCACAATTTAGTGTTTTATCTTTTTTATGTTTGAGGTCAACTACATCCTTTAAGATCTTTTTCTAATTGTCGACACTAATTATGGTTTGAATGATGTTAAATTGGATGTTTGTCTTATCCTTGGTTCTTTTCCATGAAGCCAGGAACATTTTATGCTTTGCCTCAAAGTCCACAGCTCTTCAAACAGATGCTAATGGTCTCTGGGTTCGATAAGTATTATCAAATTGCAAGGTAAATGAATCTTGATTGAGAAGCATGATAAACCCCCCACTTTCCTTTTTTTTTTGCCGTTCATGTCTATTTGCTTTAGACTTAAAAAAAATCTTCTTTCTGTTCCTTTTTTATTTGTGTGTGCCAGGAAATCAAAGCAAAATAGTATTTTGCTTGTTAAAGTACGATTAATTCCACTTGTTTAATTTTGTATTATAGTTCCGACAACATTTCAAGTATATGCTTTATATATTGTTAGTGATGATTTTGGAGTAGGATATACTATATAGGATAAACCAACATCCGCGGAACATACTTCATACTTTGCAGTTTGCATAAAAATCGATGCATTTCTATCAAAGCGGAACTCTGATATAAAATCTGTTCTTAAACTCACTTGCAGATGTTTCAGAGATGAAGATCTTAGGGCGGACAGACAACCTGAATTCACGCAGCTTGATATGGAAATGGCATTCATGCCTATGGAGGATATGCTGAAGCTAAATGAAGATTTGATTAGAAAGGTTGGTTTCTTTGAATACATGGATTCTAAGAAGTAAGAAAATATTAAATTTGCAGAGAAAGACAACTCTTGCTTGAGTTTGTGTTATCAGTATAACACTTTGGTTAGAAAGGAAATTTGGCAAATTTGTCATGCGTAGTCTATTTTATTTTGATAACATCAAATTGAGCATGAGTTAGTCAAGAAAGAGATTAAAAGGAATTGAGTTGTGCAAACTGCAAATATGAAATAGGCTTCACCTGGCAGGTAGGTGTCTTTTTGTCCAATACAATTTTTGAAGTTAATGTTATCCCTGATGCGATTGGAATTTGTGTAGTGTGTGTTAAACACTCACATAGACATAATTATATATTAACTTCAGATGCCCCTATTTATTGAGCCTGTTTCATCTTAGTCACTTGCTCAAAAACATGTATTGCAGGTATTTCTAGAGATCAAAGGAATTGAATTACCTAACCCTTTTCCAAGGCTCACTTATGCTGAAGCTATGAGGAGATATGGCTCAGACAGACCGGACACCCGTTTTGATCTTGAACTGAAAGATGTATATCTTTTTCAATACAATTCTTGTTACCTTTATTGTGTTTTCTGAAACTATGCTTCTCTATATAGTATATATACTTATATTTTGGTATGTGAATCATGTGGCAATTTCACTTTACTAATCAACTAGAAGTAGGACTTAAAAAGTAATGAATTTGCTAAATTCCACTGTTGCATTTGGTTTACGAGATTAACTTCTGTTAGAAACGGAACACACCCAACTCTTGGTTGGGTGGTGGTATGATTATTCCTAATGTTAAATGTACCTAAAACTTGTCGTTGGGGATATGGTTGATGGTTCCTCTTATATTTGAAGTGTGTGCAACCGCTTGACCCTCTAACTCAAGTTTTATTTCCTGATTTAGTTTACTTTTAAATCATAGAAGACTGAGCTATGTGGAATGAGTAGATGATTAGTGCATGTAAATGTTGACTTAGTTTTCATGTGAGTATTCTGCTGCGAAATTCTCCCACTCTATTGTTAGAATTAGTCTAAGCACCTAACATATATTTATGCATATCAGGGATAAGTCCAAAAGAATCATGATACCAGTATTCCATATATTTAATGCTGGAACAGTATACTTGCATACTGCCTAACGTATCTGTTCAATCTGCAGGTGTCTGATATTTTCAGGAACTCCTCCTTCAAGGTTTTCGCTGATACCTTGTCAAATGGTGGTATTATCAAGGCGCTGTGTGTTCCTTTAGGAGCACAAAAGTACTCAAATAGTGCTCTTAAGAAAGGTGATATTTACAGTGAAGCTATTAAATCTGGAGCAAAGGGTTTGCCTTTCTTGAAGGTCTTGGATGGAGGTATGTAATTGTTCTCATATATAATGATAGCAAAAGTGTTATTGGATGTTGTTATATGAACAAATGAATAATGGATTGATAAAGAGTGGCAATATTGTACATATATCTTATGTTCTAAGGATAATGTTTGAGTTTTCGGGACCATAAACTTGATATTTTTGGGATGTGAAGATTTTATTGTGACACCTTAACTGTGTTTGGGCACATCGTTTGTAGTAATCCAACAGGTAGAAAGAGAGATATCAAGCATCATTTCCCTCGTATGGTATAAAAGAAAAGTGAAATCACATAAGTGAAGTAGTCGATTTAAAAGCAAGTTGTACCGTGCGAGTTTGTTTCTGTCTGAAGGCTGTTGTAGATTCTTCAAATAAATTGGAAAGAATAGTACGGAGGGAGTATATTTTTCTAGTACTTGTTTATGAGTATTGAGTTGTATCTCTAATTTTTATTTTGCATATTGCAATTTTATATGCCAGGCACCCTTGAAGGAATTCCTGCGCTCGTTTCAAGTTTGGATGCAGCTGCACAGGATTCTTTCCTGAAGCAACTCTGTGCAAAGTCTGGTGATCTGATATTGTTTGCTGTGGGAAATTATTCATCAGTCAATACAACCTTAGACCGACTGAGGCAACATGTAGCACATGACTTGGGCCTGATTGATTCTGTAAGTTGATGTGGAACTTCTATATGATTCAAATGGATGAGAATCAAATGGTTATTTTTGATATTATGTTATTATTTTTGTGGTGGTCAAGTCAAGGCATTCAATCTTGTGGGTTACCGAGTTTCCAATGTTCGAATGGAATGATTCTGAAGAAAGGTTTGAGGTTTGTACACTTCTTATAGCATCTCATTACACAAAGCCTACATTTCCATGTTATAGTCTCGTTCGGTCTGAAGTCAATACTTCTAATTTCAGTCTGTATATCACAAATCATAGATGTCATTTAATAGTTGATTTTACTTATGACAGCCTTCAGAGTTTGATATCAGATTCAGATGTCTATATCTGTCAAAAGTTAAACCTTTTAGGGTAAAGGACAGTAATGCTGGTTGTCTGTGTTCTATTACATGATGTATTTTATATAGTTTTGTGAAAGTGTTTATGTATGTTTTAACGCAAAGTTGCCTCTTTGTAGGCCTTGCATCATCCTTTCACTGCCCCAAATCCCGAGGATATGAATGACCTTACCTCAGCTCGTGCCTTAGCTTATGACATGGTTTACAATGGGGTTGAGGTACATTCATGGTCATCTTTCTTTAGAAACACATCTCGAGTTTGGAAGATATCATTTGGAAATAACCTGTTGCTATGTCAATTTGTTAGATTGGTGGGGGAAGCCTAAGAATTTATAAGCGGGAGGTTCAGCAAAAAGTTTTGGAAATTGTTGGCATTTCTCCTGAACAGGTAAGCTACTGAGTTCACTGCATATCTGACCCGGTATCCATATCGTACGGTTTCCTTGGATACCCATGCAAATGGAAAAGCAAAATTTTCATTTTAAGAATTTGGAATTACATATGTTCTTAACAGGCTGAGGCGAAGTTTGGTTATCTTTTGGAGGCTCTGGATATGGGTGCCCCTCCTCATGGTATTTCATGTTAAAATTGCTACTTCTGTTTTAATTATTCTTTTTCATAATTATGACATTGATGCCAAATTGTTGTGTACTTAGTGTACGATTTATGGTTTCTCATAACGTTTGGCCCCTGAGAAAAGTTCAACCTCATCAATCCCTGAACTTTGAATAATGTGTATATAGCTCACGATCTTAACTTAAAACCCGTTCCCAGATGCTTTTCTGGCCAAGTGTTGTCATAGCATTTTCTTCTTGTTTCAAGCTGTTTGGGGAACTCTTCTGGTAGCTCCAATTCTAATTGGCATGATTCATGCAGGTGGAATCGCTTATGGTCTGGATAGATTGGTGATGCTATTGGCAGGGGCTCAGTCTATCAGGGATGTTATAGCTTTCCCAAAGACGACTTCTGCATCATGTGCCCTCACCCGTTCACCATCTGATGTAGATCCGCAGCAGCTAAAGGATCTATCGTACCAGATCCTCAGCAGCTAAAGGATCTATCTCATCAGACGATGTAACTTGGCGTAATTTCTTCAGTGTGAACCCGAAAAGGTTGTATACCTGAGAGATGGTGCTGCTTCAAATCACCTTATGTGACCCAATAAGGAGAATCATCATTACTCATGCATGTCAAACACACACCTAATTGTCATTGACTAGTATTTATTTTTCGTGATTATTTAGATGTGGTTTTTCACATCGAATAGTAATGTAGGAAATGTAAAATAGTTGATATTCATGGTAAAATAATTGACGTATCTTAGTATCTTAATATAAATTGTTGATGAAAAATCGCAAACAATGGATGCCGAGTTTAAACTTACATTTCAATTTAACATCACATTGCTCATACTGCTCCAATCTTCTTGACATCTTCTTTCACTTCACTTGCATCAACATACCTTTTCCAGAACCAATGCTCTGCCCAGATTCTATCCATCTTCTCAATCGGAATCCCCTTCGTCTCCGGCAAAAAGAAGTAGACGAATACGGTCATCACTATCACCCACACTCCAAAAAAGAAGAAGAGCGCGGACTTCAAATGACACAACATTACCAGAAAAACTTGTGCGATGATGAACGTCATGAACAGATTAACTGCCACCACGATACTTTGTCCGGCTGAACGAACTTCTAGAGGGAAAATCTCACTCGTCACGACCCATGCCAACGGTCCCCATGACAAGCCGAATCCTGAAATGTATATGCATATCAAGATCAGGACTATCAATGCATACCCTTTGCTCATTCCACCTTGATCCCCTAACATAGCTGCCATAAACGCGCCAACTAGTACTTGTGATACCAACATCTGAATTCCGCCTATAAGAAATAGAGGCCTTCTGCCAAGCTTATCGACCAGCAGCACCGCTATTAGAGTGAACATTGATCCAACTACGCCAGTTACTGTCGCAGATAGAAGTGATGCACTTTCGCCTGATCCCATTGTCAGAAACAATATTGGCGCGTAGAAGGCTATTACATTGATTCCGGTTATTTGCTGGAAGAACGGTATCAAGACAGACATCACGAGTTGAGGTCTGTATTTTCTTTGCATCAGGTTCCTGAAAGGGTGCTCAATGGCCTTGGAGGCATAGCTTGCTTCAACTAGGTCATCAAATTCAGCCTGGACATCATCTACACCGCGGATTTTTTGCAACAAGTGTTTGGCCTTTTGGTGATCATTCGAATGTTGAATGAGGCTGTTTGGCGTCTCGGGTAGGAAAAGTGCTCCAAATGCTAGAACCATGGCTGGTACACCGGCCATGGCAAGGGAAATCCTCCATCCCCATCCTGCGCTGATCCTGACAGTGCCGTAGTTTATGAGAGTCGCAGTATTGTACCCGATGCTAACGCATATTTGGAACGCAACGTTGAAAGCTCCTCTGTATTTGGATGGTGCCATTTCTGAGAGGTACAATGGGACTGACTGTGAACAAAACACATATAGTCCATGTCAATACTTGGTAACAGAAAAAATTCTATCTCAATATAACGCTAAAAGCTCGAACTTATTATACTGATCGAGGTGTCTAATTTCGTACCTGATTGGTAAAACCGAGGCCAACACCAAGCAGAACACGGCCGAATATGAGCATGTAAATGTTGTATGCCGCACCACCAAGAGCTGCACCAAGCATATATGCAACACCACCAATCATAATCGATGCTTTACGGCCATAGTCCCGAGTGACCAGAGAGGCAAAGAACGAAGAAATAAGGCCAGCAATGTAGAGGCATGAGGTGAAAGTTGTCAAGAGCTGGCTATCAAACTTGCAGTAGTTGCTAACATTGTGGTCTTCATTCATCTTGTTGTAAACTCCTGGGAAGAAACTCTTCAGAAATGGATCCATTGAGGTCACTCCACCTGAATTCATCATCATATATAACTTCAGAAATTCGAATACTTTTGAGAAATTTACATATCCTCAAGAACAGAACAATTAGAGCACTCAAGAAAGTCGAAAAACATGATCAGAACCTGAAACTCCAACGTCGTAGCCAAAAATGATTCCACCAGAGGCCGCGACCATACATGATAGCAGGACGAACATTGTAACCTTGCCATTGTACTGTTTTCCGTCGTCTCTAATCACCACACCTGGAGCCATTCCTTCTTCTTTTTTTTTTTTTTTTTAGAGAGGCGAATCTATTCCTTCTTCCTTTTGCTTGTATAGGAAACTGAAAGCAGGTGAAAAGGAAAGAGTTTGATCAGTTAGATTGAACTGGTTTCATTTGAACAAATGTTTGTCAATTTATAGAACATAACTGAAGTATTGTCCAAAAGCAGTTAGGCATCAGTAGAGAAGGGGACCATAAGAACACATGATTTTGAAAGATAGTTAAACCAGCCTTTCTGGCTGGCTATCTAGCTAATTTAGGCCAACATCATTCATTGATTATTCCCTATACGTGACAGCTACTGCAGGTGTCATACCACACGGACTAACTCGAATCTAAAGTGATCATGGAAGACGAGTTATAGAGTTATAAAGGTGGTCGAGGGAAGCTAGAGTAACACATAAGAGTTAGATTTACCGTTTCAAAATTGGAGAATTTCTTGTGAACATTAGATTATCAAGTGTTTGGTTACTCAATCATTGGCGAACCAACATATATCAAACATGTGTAATCATTATACTTTTCATATGAAAATATTTCTAGAACTTGGACTAATCTCCATATACAGCAAAAAATAAAAATGAATTAAACATAGTAAAAAAATGTAACTTTGTATTAGTGAATATATAATGTCATTATGAACATTGTTTTAGAGATGGAGCGCATACTCACTTCGTAACGTTCTTGAAATTAAATTAAATATGAAATAAAAACGTATAGGCGAAACTAATATGTAAAAAACCGAGGTTATTACAACAAGCGTACGTACCTAGCTAGCTCGATCGATAAGTGTGTTCTTAAGACTTCTTCTTTGTCAAGCTTGAATTACTTGTGAGAAAATATTGCTGCTATTTATAGGCCATGAAAATGAACTAAAGAAAGCTAATCAAAACAGTACAGTACAGTACTGTGTTAATGGTGGATGTCATTTTCGAGTTAATGGAGATTAGCACAGGCTCATGCCTGTTTCCTGCTAATGCCCGGTTCAACCATATGGCTAGGGTGGCTGAGTGGCTCCAAGGCTCATGCCTGTTTCCTGCTAATGCCCGGTTCAACCATATGGCTAGGGTGGCTGAGTGGCTACATCCACATTTGACTCTGCCATTATCTTTTTTTTTTTTACTTTTTTTTCTTTGACTAATTTCTTTTTATTTTTCCTTTTTGAGGAGAACTGCACTTGTTTGCATTTTGATATATCAGAATTTTTCCATGCAGCATTTTGGGAAAGTTCTGGGCACATATTGTGTTGGATAGTTCACTTTTAAAAAGAGGGTTTAATTATTGGAATTGTTTAACTAGAAACACTTTGTCCTGCAGAACTGTGGGCTATTAAAGAATATTCTACATTAGGGATTAGGGGCGAGATTAATGGTCTAGCGATGAAGAAATCGGGTATTAGATCGTGTCTTTAGCATCAACTGGTATGCATGCGAATGCGAAAGTGAGGGAAAACGTAATCCCTAAACATAGATATTGCGCGGATGTTGAAGAAGAAATTCGAAGAACACAGAATCCGAAATGTAGATGTTGTTTGTGCACTATTACTGAAATTGTATGATTGAAAACACAATTGTACAATGTATGATTGCTATACAGATATATAATCACTAATACAACAAGATTTGATCAAGGCAACCTATTGTTAAATCCACTGTATGTTCCCAGATCCCCAGTTCCATCATCGAATCCACCATGTTGAGCAGAATTGCTTGGCCAGAAGGTAGAATCAGTCGTTCCATAGTCGAATCCACCATGTTGATCAGCATTGGTTGGCCAAGGGGTAAAGTCAGTCGTTCCATCGTTAAATCCACCATGTTGATCGGAATTGGTTGTCCAAGGGGCAGTCTGCGGTGGAAGTGGACTATGGGAAGGCCGGGAGCTATCAAAGGTCGGCGGCTCCCAGGAAGGATTACCCAGGGCATCCCAATTGTTTCCATTATCATGTGATTGACTGAAAAGGTCACTGAAGTCATCCTCATTGATCATCAAGTCCTCCAGATTGATCATCACGTCGTCTGACATGTCATGAACGCCGTTGATGTCATTTGTGGCGTTAAGATCTGTCGCTTGCTGTCCAGGGTGGCCTAACCCTCCTGAAAAATCATCAAAATCGACAACGTATGGCAATGGATTGGTGTCAAGATCTGTCCCTTGCTGTCCAGGGTGGGCTAAGCCTCCTGAAATATCATCAAAATCGACAACATATGGCAAAGGATTGGTGTCATTTATGGCATTAGATACTGTCCCCTGCTGTCCAGGGTGTGCTAAACCTCCTATAAAATCTTCAAAATCGACAACGTATTGCAATGGATTGGTGTCACTTGTGGCATTAGTTACTGTTCCCTGCTGTCCAGGGTGGGCTAAACCTCCTATAAGATCTTCAAAATCGACAACGTATGGCAATGGATTGGTGGCATTAGTTACTGTCCCCTGCTGTCCAGGGTGGGGTAAACCTCCTATGAGATCTTCAAAATCGAAAACATATGGCGAAGGACTGGTGTCATTTGTGACATTAGTTACTGTCCCCTGCTGTCCAGGTAGGACTAAACCTCCTATAAAATCTTCAAAATCGAAAACATTACCCTGCTGTCCAGGGTGGGCTAAACCTCCTGAAAAATCATCAATATCGACCGCATATGGCAAAGGATCAGTGTCATTTGTGGCGTTAATATCTGTCCCTTGCTGTTCAGGATGGTCTAATCCTCCTGAAAAATCATCAAAGTCAACAACATTTGGCAATGGATTGGTGTCATCTGTAGCATTAATTACTGTCGTCCCCTGCCGTCCAGGGTGGGCTAAACCTTCTGAAAAATTACCAAAATCGACAGCATTTGGCAAACGATTCGGCTCGGTGTCATTGTTGTATGAAGGATTTCGGTTCAACATTAAGCTTCTGATGAGATCCACACTGAAAACACCAGCATAGACTCTGTTTACATTCTGCGATGAAGGTACTGAATCGGTGTTCTGGTCCAAATGTTGTGATTGAGGCGCAGAATGTAGATTATAGCTGACTGCAGTACCAGTAGGCATTCCATGGATGACTTCCTCGTCATTTTGCGATGGGGGAGCAAAAGCAGGATTACGACTGGTATCTAAAATCGACGAAGAACCACCAAATACTTGATACTCATTGAGATTTCCTTCGTTGTGGTATTGCTGCGTCGGAATGATAAAGAAGGGATTAGAACTGAAGTAAGAACCAGCAGCTCTTTTCTGAACTTCTTCATTAAATATTTTTTCGAAATTCACGATGTGTTCCTTGTAAATCAGGAGTTGCTCCACGGTGAAATCTTCAAGCGGCGGTCGATTTATTGATTGTACGATCTTGTCCAACTCCTCTGCTCTCTTTTTTTGCTGATCAAGTAGGCCCTCAGCATGAGTGAGTTGTAGATTGAGTTCTCGCATCTTCGAGCTACGATACTGGCTACTAATCCTTTGATCTATTGCAGTACCATCTGTTGGGGCGGAATAGTTTCCGAAGACATACTTCTGGAAGACTTCTCTGATACTTGGGTTGCCGAAGCTGTACAACTTCTTCTTCCTCTGAACTATAATGGCAACTTCTGCAGCAGTAAGGGTGCCTATCTCACTTGCTTTCTTCATCACTCCGGACCGTCGCTTGGAGAAGGTAACCCCCCTATTGTACTCATTTTGCATCCTCTCAATGTTCACTTTCTTGCGGCCTGTGTTTTTTTTCCGTTTAGGTTGGGTTGATGATGAGTCCATGATATGTTTCTGTATTGGCCGAAAAACTTCTATGGAAGAGACTGGCTTTCAGAGTGAAGTCGAGAAGAAGGAGAAATCTGAATTTCGTGATTCAATCTGAATTCGGACTACTATATTTATAGTTGTGAACGGTTGTCGAGAAGCAATGCAACTAATGGTTCAAATGCCATTCTGCGCAGTCGAAGTATTTATTCTCTTTGCGCAGAACTCATAGCCAATAGACACAATGGTTCAGTGGTGCAGACTGCCTGTCCATGACCTCCAGCGTTCGAAACCGTTCGAAGATAATCTCCCCTTCATATTATGCTACCTTTTCAGTTATGTTTGGCGCTAAAATAATATTTTTTAAAATTTGAAATAGTAGTAAACATTTGGCGGCAACTGTTCTGTTTAAACTGTTTTTTATGACAAGTATCAGATTTGAAAAGCTATGTTGAATTTTGATAAACATTCTGTATTTTGTGAAAGGTCGCAACTCCCAAGTCTGAGAACTCGCAACATTCGACTGCTGTTTTCGCCGGATTAGGCGCAAACGCAGGGATCAGGGGCAAAACTGAATGCATCTGCTCAAACATTATAGAAAGGTTGCCAACTTTTTTCTTCATTTCGCAGGTTTCCATCTTGTATTCGTTGTAACGAGCCAACTGCCAACGTTCCCTACAGCGTAGAATTGCACTGTATATATTTCAATCTACGAGTATACGTATACATAATGATTTTAATTTCCTCATACAAACAATTGGCATAATCATATTGGCTGATTTTTTCTAGGAAGCATAATTTTGTTGGATTCTGTTTCATAACAGATACTACAAGAAAAATGACAGGAACTGGCATCTTTATTTCGGCAATGAAAATAAATCAAGGATTACATTTACTGTTGATCATCCAATTGATATGTGAACTGGAACGCCAAGGCCGGCTCAATCGATGCCATTTTTATCGTTTTCTAAGCCATTTTGTGGATAGTTTCACCATCTGACAAAGAACAGAATAGAACAGAACAGAACAGAAAGCACTCATCGGTTTCGGATGTCAATTTCATTATATACACCCCATAATCTTCAATTCATGATGGGAGCGAGTTATTGATGTCAGGAAGAGAATCTGCAATGACAAAGCAGAACAATTCATCATCAACACCGGCCCTTCCAGACGATCTAGTTCTGGAGCTTCTGTTACTACTCCCAGTTAAATCTGTGGTGAGATTTTCTTGTGTTTCAAAGTCATGGAACCAGTTGATATCCAGCCACGAATTCTGTAACCAGCACCGGTTTCTCTCAAAATCAAGAAACTTATTGAATTTCAGAATTATGTTTCGAGATAAGCAGACCCATACAAGGAAACATTATGCTTTGTTGGATGATCCTGCATCTGCCATTGTGATGCTAGATTCACCTGCTGCAGCCGCGGATACAAGACGAGAATCTCCTCCATTAGGCTGTGTTGGTTCTGCTGATGGCCTGCTTTTGTTTGAGGATAATACGAAAAGCTTGAATAAAAAGAGGTTGACATTGTGGAACCCATCTACTGGAAAATCGAAAAGGCTGCCCCAGTTCGTCCCGGATAAGGATTTTTCTGGAGCTGGTGTTGACTGCAATTACGGTCTAGGTTTCGATGAATCCTCCCATCAGTTTAAGGTTGTCGTTTGCCTCTATCATCCACGGTACCCGTATACTGTCATGGTGAATATCTATGGTCTAAAGGACAAAGGTCCATGGAGAAGGATCGAGAATCACACTGGGTTTACACTATTCCGTGATCATTTCACGAGCGCCAGTTCTAGTGTATGTGCGAACGGGAAGATTCATTGGATAGTGAAATCTATGCTACGGGAACACGAAACCCCTTATCAGGCCGGATGGGAAATTGCTCATCTCGATTTGGAGACAGAGGAGTATGGGATCCTGGAGAGGCCGGAGTTTGTGCCCAAGATCTGCAAATACGCGAGCTTGGCATGTTCCCAAGGAATACTTTACGTATGCTGCCAGCACCAGACCTTTAGGTATGCAGATGTGTGGATGATCATAGACAATTCTACCTGGACTAGAGTTGTTCGGGTTCCTCTTCGGGTCCTCCGTCTCAATCCTAACCCGAAAGTACTCCTCCTCCATGTGTGGAGCGACGGTCCACAAGTATTGCTCTTGTGTGATTCCAAATTCGTGATTTTCAACAAGAAGGATTCTTCTTTCACTTATCCAGACATCGCAAATGCGTTTTGCAAGCCATTCACCTACGTCGAGAGTTTAATTTCACCATAGGTGCATATATGTGAACTTAGTCTCTTTCTTGTAATTTGCAAAGCTATGTTTGAATTTTGATAAACATTCTGTATTATGTGAAAGGTCGCAACTCCAAACTCTGAGAACTCGCTACATTCGACTGATGTTTTCGCAGGATTAGTCGCAAAGTCGCAAACGCAGGGATCAGGGGCAAAACTGAATGCGAACAATTGGCATAATCTCGAGCATCAAAACAGCGCAAACACCAAGACCTTATTATAAATTCCATTCGCAAACACCAACACCTTATTCTAAATTCCATATATCCGAACAAGCATCAACACCTTGTTTTGAATTCCATTCGCATACACCAACACCTTATTCTGAATTCGATATGCAAACAAGCATCAACACCTTGTTTTAAATTCAACTCGCAAAGATCAACACCTTATTCTAAGTTCCATTCGTAAACAACACAAACATATCATGAGTTCAGTCCGTAAGAAAGTGAAAATAGAAAAGATGCAAAATCATGGTAACCTACATGTTACCTTCTCAAAGCACCATGCGGGAAGTTCCATCCCCAAACAACACAAACATATCATGAGTTCATCAAACCAACCTA
>JAYMSL010000289.1:0-27384 GCA_036897195.1 Plantago coronopus
ACAAAATCAAAAGATGAATGAATAGGGTGATGTTGGGGAGTGCAAACGGATAAGAAGATGAGGGTATACGATTATGGAGGAGAGGGAATAAACAAGCCAGTCTTTAGATCTGAAAAAGAGTGCATACAGATATGAAGACGAGGGGATACGGCTATGGAGGCGAGGGCATACAGACCTAAAGACGAGGGTATACGGCTATGGAGGCGAGGCTATACACAAGCAAATCTTCAGATGTGTAGATTAGGGTTTATTGTGATGTCGGCGAATGAGTTATGTGGGCTCCTATTTATAGAAGAATGGAATAGGGTTACTGCGTGCCACTTTATTTTAATGGTTATGTGAATTGTCTATTTTGGGGTTTTTAATAAACGATAAACCAAGGATTACAACCATCATATTAAGTAAAAGCTAATTTTATTCTATCACAATTGTGTTTCACATCATTTACGACGATGAATTAGATGGTAAATTAGTACTAATTCACGAGTTCAATCGAATTGGAGGTAAATTAGTTCTAAATTTAGTCCGCTTCACCAGATTTGTTGCCGCTATATTAAAATTAGAATTTAATTAATTTATAGGACCAAATAAGAGAATAGAAAACTTACCGGATCAAATGGACACGACAGTAAATATAGAGGATCATTTGTATGATATTTCTGAAATAATTACTATTTCAACTTGAAATGTCAATTTCGTCCTTGAAATAAAAGTTAAATTACAGAAATAACCTTGCTAGGTCACTTGTTCACTCTCTCGTTTTACAGCACAACCACCCAACATTTCCAGTCACTCCTTGCATGCTCTTATCCTCACTGACCCCCCTCCTCCGCCGTCGTTTCGCGAGCTCCGCCCTCTTCCTCAAGCACCTCACCATGGCCACCACAACGGAGGAATCGATGCGCAAATCTCTAACTGATAAGATCGCCACAATCGAGTCACAAGGCAACGCAGTTCGCCAATTGAAGGCCTCCGGCGCCGCCAAGCCGGAAATTGAAGCTGCCGTGAAGGCTCTGAATGCTTTGAAGCTGGAGAAGTCTTCGATCGAGGAGCAGCTCCAAGCCGCCTTGGGTACTGGCGGTGCAGGGCGGGATGCTTTCCGGCAGGTTTTGTCCAACACTTTGGAGCGGCGTTTGTTCTACATTCCGTCGTTTAAGATCTACCGAGGTGTTGCTGGGCTGTATGACTACGGCCCCCCTGGTTGCGCCGTGAAGTCTAATGTGCTCGCGTTTTGGCGTCAGGTGATTTATCTTATCAGTTTCCGATGGTTACATTTTGTGAGATTATGATTCTGTTACTCGTTAATTATGATGATAGATTTTGTGCTTAGTGGTAGTTAGCTCACGAAATGGAGAAAAATCAGGAAATTGTGAGATTATGATTCTTTTACTCGTCTATTAGGATGATAGACTTTGTGCTAAGTGGTAGTTAGCTCACGAAATCGAGAAAAATCAGGATATAGTTCTGCGGAATTCTGATAATATAGATTATATGCTTTGTGGACTCGATAGGCCTTGCATTTTACTAGTGTGATTCTACTAATGGTTCGTATAGCTATTTGTGTTACTACTAGTTATAAATTGTAACATATAAAGTCGATATAATAAGGAAATAGTCAAATAGGTGCGTGGACTTCGGAACATAGTAGCAACCTAGCTTTCATTTTTCCTAGTTTGATTGACATACTGGAAATGGAGGGACAGCTGAAAATCCGCAGATGGTTGTCCCATGAAAGTCTAATGCTGAATTTAACTTGCTTGCCTTTTGGCACCAGCTGATCTCTCTAATTGGTCTTGAACCTTGTATTTATCGGCCTGTGATTTTACTGTTTGTTCCTGTATCTCAACACGGTTACTTAGGATGATCGACTTTGTACTGGAACTGATAGTAATTAGCGCATAAAATCAATGTAATAAGGAATGGTTGTTGGATTCCTATCATAATAGCAAGCTAGCTGTATATTTTTCTTGTTAGAACTACTGGTGAGAAGTGATGGTGTAGCAACTTGGAAGTGTAATTGTCAGTAATTCACTAATTTGCTATTGAAATGTATTTGTGTGCGGGGACCTGGTACAACTCCACGAACGTTTTTAGGGCGAGGACCTGGTACGATTGTATTAGTTCAATGTTGTTCGTACTGGCTCCATATTATTAAGGAACAAAAACTAAATTGCTAGTCATATATATTCTATATGCAAGGGGATCCTGTATAAAACCTTACGATTCTAATTCCTGCATCTTACTTACCTGGTTCTGCTATTGGTCTATCAGGACGACAGACTTTCTCTATTACCAGTAGCCAACATATAAATCGACAAAATTAGGAATAATCACATGGAAATGAAAATGCATTTCATACTATAAATGCGAATGAAATCTTATCTAATACCACTCTCTTTGTCTAGCTGGACGTACAAGTGTTAGTAATTTACTTGTTTGTATTTGTCTCCCGCAGCATTTTGTTTTGGAGGAGAATATGTTGGAAGTTGATTGCCCATGTGTCACACCTGAGGCTGTCCTTAAGGCTTCTGGGCATGTTGATAAGTTCACTGACCTGATGGTGAAGGATGAGAAAACTGGGACATGCTATCGAGCTGATCATTTGCTGAAGGATTTTTGTAAGGAGAAGCTGGAGAAGGACTTAACTTTGACTGCAGAAAAGGCTGCAGAACTGAAACACGTGCTTGCAGTCTTGGATGATCTGTCATCTGAACAACTTGGTGCAAAAATCAAAGAGTATGGTATAACTGCACCAGATACTAAGAATTCTCTTTCAGATCCTTATCCTTTCAACTTAATGTTCCAAACATCAATTGGTCCATCTGGCGTAAGCCCCGGGTGAGTGTTACTTTTCACATGCATGTCTGGAATCAAATTTCTACCTACTATCACATCGCTGTTTAGTGTTTATATCTTAATCTCTTTACGGTGTTGCATGGCCATGATTGGAAAATGCTGATGATATATAAATATTTGATGCAGGTATATGCGTCCTGAAACAGCACAAGGCATATTTGTGAATTTTAAGGATCTGTACTACTATAATGGCAACAAGTTGCCCTTTGCTGCGGCCCAGATTGGTCAAGCTTTCAGAAATGAGGTCATAATTCTTTAATCTCCGTTAATTCGTAAATTCCTATTTTAACCATGTGGATTATTGTTTATGGGGAATTGGTATTTGGTTTGTTATTATTCTGAACTGAAATCTGGCTACTGGTACAAAAGATTTAGTGACCTATACATGTCCAGACTCCTGATATTTACAGCAATTTGAATCTGTCTTGTGTTCAGATATCTCCCCGCCAAGGGCTTCTGAGAGTACGAGAGTTCACGTTGGCAGAAATTGAGCATTTTGTTGACCCTCAAGACAAGTCCCACCCAAAATTTTCTGAAATAGCTAACTTGGAGTTTCTTATGTTCCCAAGGGAAGAGCAAATGTCAGGACAATCTGCAAAAAAACTTCAGATCGGTGAAGCAGTCTCCAAGGTCTGTTTTGGGTCTTCATGCTTTACTTGTTCCTGCTGCTGTTATTATCTTGTATTTCATTTTGAGATACATCTCATGTTATGCAGGGAATTGTCAATAATCAAACCCTTGGTTACTTCATTGGAAGAGTTTATCTATTTTTAACGGAGCTTGGAATAGACAAAGAAAGGCTACGTTTCAGACAGCACCTTGCTAACGAAATGGCTCATTATGCTGCTGACTGTTGGGATGCTGAAATTGAATCATCTTACGGTTGGATTGAGTGTGTTGGAATTGCAGACAGATCTGCATATGATCTACGAGCTCACTCGGTAAGAGAGTGGTTTTAAATTTCTGCCTTCTGTAATCATCCTGCAAAATTTCCAAGACTTTTTTAGGTGATCACCGTTTAGAAATTTCATTCCACCACAGCTATTTTGTACATGTTACTAGTTTCTTATGCAAATAATTATCCGGGCAGAAATTATGTGATTGCTCATGGAAGCCTATACCAAGCCATATTGTTGAAGATTTTCTTGTTGCATAATGTTTGCCAATTGTCATTTCTTGTTACAGGAAAAAAGTGGCACTTCGCTCGTAGCTCAAGAGAAATTTTCAGAACCTAGGGAGGTGGAGGTAATTACTAATTGTCAGAAATAAACAGAGTTTTTGGTCATTCAAGCTAATAATCATAGTTGGCTACATATACGCTCTTGTAGTTGATCTTAGTTACCGTCTTCAACCTCATGCTGTATTTTGGTCATTTTTTTGGTGTAGTACCATCCTCACAATTTACTGCTTTGCAATTGTAGAAAGTGGTGGTTGCTCCAATGAAGAAGGAGCTTGGCCTTGCATTTAAAGGAAACCAAAAGATGATAACGGAGGCCTTGGAGGTAACTTTTGATCTCTTTCTTGATTCCCTACTTCTGGAATGTGCAATATTTGTTACATATCTGCAACTGTAAGTTATCCGACTCAATAAATTGAATTGTCCATGCTACTTGAGTAGGTGGAAGGTGCTGGGTTTTCTCTCTGTTGTCCTTACAGTATTTGAGAAGATAAATCTCATTAACCAAATTGGTTTTAATTGAGATGACATCAGACACGAGGATATAAATGCTAATTGCATTCATGCATACATGGGCATGTACAGTCAGGATTGTTTGCTATCTACTCTTGTTAATTGATGTATTTTCTTTACTAATTTCAGTCCATGGAAGAAAAGGAAGCTATGGAGATGAAGGCAGCCTTAGAATCAAAAGGGGAGGTGGAGTTCTTCGTTTGCAATCTTGAGAAAAACGTAACTATCAAGCAAAACATGGTTTCTATTTCCAAACAAATAAAGAAAGAACACCAGAGAGTTTTTACCCCTTCTGTGATTGAACCCTCATTTGGAATTGGGAGAATTATATACTGCCTTTACGAGCATTCCTTCTACACGAGGTCTAGTAAAGCTGGCGATGAGCAAATGAATGTTTTCAGATTCCCCCCTCGCGTGGCACCTATCAAATGCACTGTTTTCCCTCTGGTTCAAAATGAACAATTTGAAGCTGTTGCCAAACTTATTTCCAGATCACTGACTGCTTCCGGGGTTTCACATAAGATTGATATTACAGGTATGTAACTACAAGACTTCTATTCCTTTTACAGCTTAGTACATCCATGTGCTGGAGTCATTAGTATTTCCGAAACCTAAACAAAAAAGATTTGATTTGGTTTACTTGTTATGGGGTTGCACTAATTAAGGGCTTGAAAATTTGGGGCCAGGTTTGACTTTTAACAGAACCTTAACTCAGTCTCTTGGTTGGTACATGGCTACATGGCAATAATGCCTCGGCTATTTCTTCCTACTGAAGTGGAGTAAACATCAATTAATCTTAATTCGATGCGGAGATGTGGCCCCTCTTTATTTACCTAAGAAGATAATATTAAGTTGAAGGACTACACTTATTTTTTCTGCTTGTGATGTTCTCCAGGTACTTCAATTGGGAAAAGATATGCCAGGACAGATGAGCTTGGGGTGCCATTTGCTATCACAGTTGACGATCCATCATCAGTTACAATTAGGGAAAGGGACAGCAAGGATCAGGTTCGTGTGAGTGTGGACAAGGTGGCATCTGTTGTCAAAGAGGTGGCCGATGGGTTCAAAACCTGGAAAGATATTCTGAACGAGTATGAGCTTCACACCGCTGGAGCTACAGATGAATGAATGGCATCTGGTCTGGTAGGTTTGGGATCGTGCTGAGTCCTGTAATTTGCCCTAGCTGCATTGCCATGGCCTGTGGCCGCTTATTGTTTGCAACAATACATGTAACTTTTACATACTAAAGATCCTAGTTCCTCGTGTTGTGGAAGCTTGAGTAGCATAATTTCCTTGTAAGCTCAAATTGAAATTTTGTATCTTTCTTGACTAGAGCATACCTAGAACACAAGCAAGCATTGTGTATGATTCTGTTGAAATTCGTTCATTTCTCTTTCCTCTCCGCTATTAAACAATATAATAAGCGCCAATGATACTTCACAAGCGCAAATGTGTTCTTCCTTTGGAACACACTTTCTCTGAAGCGGTCTTGTCTGCCTCTATACGTCTCCCATCATATCTTCCCTCGTCCCTTGATGAACACAAGGATTGGGGAAAATGGCTCTCTATGTCAAACCCCTTCCTAGTTCCCTCCCTCTTCAAGTGATTCTGCAACCGCTTGTGTCTTTAACACCAAATGATATGTGCTGCTAAGATAGTTCGGGCTCTCTTGCTCCTAAGTCTGTTCGGGGTGAACTACGTCATAATCCAACGGACCGTCTCAATAGCCATTTCCATCTCTGCCGGGCCCATTGATCACCCCTCCCTTACCCTTTAGCTCTACCCACGTACATGTCTGGTTGCCTAGTTGGGAAAAATGCTGTATTTTTTTAAGGGTCTGCTACAATTAAGGGCCAAAAAGTATATATAACTGAGACATGTTAACCAGTTTCTCCATGAAAATTGCCATAAACTGCTGTACGAATTCTAGTACTTCAGTACGACTACTCATCCAGTTGGCCAAGTTGTAGTTAGAATAACAGTTGACTGGCCTCTTGACCTTCATTGAGTCATCTCTATCAGAAGACTGCTTCTTTATGTTCTCTGCCACTCAGTACCTTAAACTACTGCAAATATTATTGGGATGGCAAATATAATATAATTAATATTGTTGTAATAACTATTCAACACAAAAAGAAAAAAAAAACCCTATTCAATGCATATTCATCCAAAATTAATACCTCTTTATTTGATCTACCGTAAAGGTAAATGGAAAATTTCAGACGGAACGAGGAAGTAGTATTGATCTAGGCTATTTTATTTTGGACTTCAATTCAGTTCCATTCAGTTAAGTTCAGTTCAAACCATGTTCTTTTCAACCTAATTTTAGGTCCATTCAGTTCAGATTAGTTCAGTTCAGTTCAGTTCAAATCAACTTACTTCATATTTTCTTAGTTCAAATTTATACTTCATTTCAGTTAACTTCAGTTCAGATTAGTTCAGTTCAGAAATTCTTAGTTGAAAAGAACTGAACTTCAGTCAGATAAGTTCAGTTAATTTAACTTCAGCTTTTAAATATGTATTTGACTTTAATTAAATTCAATTCAGTTTAACTCACGTCAGTTCAGTTCAGTTCAGTTTGAAATTTTTGAGCAGAACATTCCAACTTTGTTAATTTGCTAGCTTCCCGCCTATCCTACTACTACTATATATATGTAACGCCCAGATCAGAACATCTATCAGTTCCCATCTTTGAAGCTTAAAGCAACTAACATAATGAAAACTTCAAGCACTGATTTCTGTTTACATCCTTTCTATCTTCTAATACTCCTCATCACTTATCAAAGTTTCCTCACAAAATTCACAATGGGGCAGAGTTTGCCGGAGACGATACGGGTCGGGGTGGTGCTTAATATGGACGATTATGTGGGGGAGATGGGGTGGAATTGCATATCAATGGACGATTATGTGGGGGAGATGGGGTGGAATTGCCATATCAATGGCCGTAGACGACTTCTACGCCACACATCCTCTTTATACGACTCGGCTCGTTCTCACCAGCAGAAATTCTGGACAAGATGTTGTTAAGGCAGCTGCTGCAGGTATGAGCATTGAAAAACTTTCACTCCCTACTACTCCATCCGTCCGACAAAACTTTAGCCACTTTACGTTTGTACTTCCCACAAAACTTTACCCATTACCAAAGCTACCCCACACACTAGAACATTATTTTAACATCATACGGTTCATACCCTTCTTTATCAATACACATTCTCAAAAAATAACCTCCCCCACTTACTTTTTCATTTTTAATTCATTACTTTAACTCATTTTATTAAACTTTACACCAACCCTAATGAGTAATATCTTGTGGGACGGAGGGAGTAGTATTTTTGGCACGCTAATATATTCACAACATCCACTTGTTCATATTTTGATGCTTGTTTTGTAGATATTTGTTTTTCAATACATATTCGCATTTTGATGAATGTTTAAACCTGTGGTTAGATTGTGTTTTTTTTTTTCAGTTGAAATTTTTTGAATTGAAGTGAATTACAAATTTAAACTAATTAAAAATGGCGTGAACTGAACTGACTTGAGCAAAATTGGAAATAACAGACCATTAGAATTTGATAAAGTTATTAGATATATCAGGTAAAAATCTACTATATTTTCTAGGAAAATCTTTTGGGACACTTGTTTCTAACGGAAGAAAAACAATCGATCATCACAAATTTAATTAAAAATATCAGTGATTTAAGGTGTATAATGTAATCTGTATATGTATTATTCTACATTATAAACAATAAATATATTTAGTTAGCTAAGAAATTAGCATTTCAAAATAACATGAATTATCGTAACACTGGTCTTTTAAATGTTAGGGACATCACCATTAAGTCATCTTTCATAATCCCAGATCACGACATGTGTATTTTGGGAAAATCTTTTATATATATATATATAAAAAAAAAAAAGAAATCCACATGACACTTGATGCTTTCATATGTGTGTAATCGTTATGCCAATAGCATCTAATGAACTCTTCTTAATGAACTCGGCCGATGTGTATATGTTTTGATTGGTCACCTTCTTTTTCTTTCTTCGATTGATCTCCAATTTATTGGCGCCTTCTTTTTCAGTCCCAATAGTTTCAAATTATTTGCAATCAAGTCTTCACCCTTTTTCATTTTTATGCAATTCCCAATAGATATGATTTATCTTTTTTGCAGACAGTATTTAGTATAAACATATTATTGAATTTCTCAAAATAAATGCAGCTGTAGATCTGCTGAAGAACGTTCAGGTGCAAGCAATCATAGGTCCTCAGACCTCAACAGAAGCAAACTTCATGATTTCTCTTGGAGATCATGCTAATGTTCCTATGATTACATTTTCCGCAACAAGTCCTTCCCTGTCATCTTTACGCAGTCCTTACTTTGTCCGCGCTGCACTGAACGATTCTTCCCAAGTAGATGCTCTAGCTGCCATTGTTCAGGCTCACGGATGGCGTGAAGTTGTCCTTGTTTACGTGGACAACATGTTCGGAGAAGGGATTATACCCTCCTTGACTAGTGCATTGGAAGACGTAAATGCACGAGTCCCTTATAGGAGTGTCCTTTCTCCACTGGCATCAGATGATCGCATTGAGGCTGAGTTGAACAAGTTGAAGGCAATGCATACTAGAGTTTTCATCGTCCATGTCCTCACGCCCCTTGGTTCGCGTATTTTCACTAAGGCAAAAGAATTAGGGATGATGTCTAAAGAATACGTCTGGATCATAACCGATGGAATGGCATATGAGCTGGATTCACTTCATCCCGTCGTCATTGACTCCATGCTGGGCGTAGTAGGGGTAAGATCTTATACTCCGAAAACCATTGAGCTTGATGATTTCAAGAAGAAGTACAATAGGAAAGTGCTTCTGAGCAATTCCAGTGTTTTAAGTACAGAACTGAATATTTTCGGTCTCTGGGCTTACGATGCCACCATTGCGTTAGCTCTGGCAGTGGAGAAAGCAAGATTGGGAAGCAACCTGTCATATATAGCGCCTGATACTTTGACAAACTCTACGGACATCGAATCAATTGGCAGATCCAGCATTGGGAAAAAGCTCATTCAGTCTTTATCAAGAACTACTTTCAAAGGCCTTGCTGGAAAATTTCAGTTAGTTGATGGCCAACTCCAATCACCCCCTTTTGAGTACATAAATGTGGTTGGTCGAGGAGGAGATCGAGTGGTAGGATATTGGACGAAAGAGAATGGAATCATTCGGGATTTGAACTTCACAAGTACGGTGGCATATTCAACAAAGAAAACCACCTTGGGTTCGATTATATGGCCGGGTGATGAAACAAAACCTGCCAAGGGCTGGGTGATCCCGACTAATGAGAAGAAATTGAGAGTTGGTGTTCCTGTGAAGGAAGGTTTCGCTGAGTTCGTAAAGGTCACTTGGAATTCTGACAATTCGGTAACAGTTGGAGGATTCTGCATTGAAATCTTTGATGAAGTAATGAAATCACTACCATATGGTGTGGCATACGAATACATTCCGTTTGCAACACCTGATCACAAGAGTGCTGGAAAATACGATGATCTGGTGAACCAGGTGTACCTTGGAGTTAAGTATACGCGTTCAATAGTTCAATTCAATATCGATCTTTTCTTATATATCATATGATTTCCTGTACATATAGGCCTTTTAGCTAACCATTCATTCTGATCAATTCTATAGAACTTTGATGCTGTAGCCGGAGATGTAACCATAATAGCGAACAGATCGCAACATGTGGACTTTACTTTGCCTTACATGGAATCTGGCGTGACAATGGTTGTACCGTTCACACAGGACAACAGGAAAAACGGGTGGATATTTTTTAAGCCATTGACATGGCAGCTATGGGTTACAAGCTTGGGTTCAATTCTTATCTTGGCGTTTTTGATCTGGTTTCTGGAACACCCAGACAACGAAGAGTTTGCAGGACTCGGTGGACATCAGTTTGGCATGATATTGTGGTTCACATTCTCAACTATAGTGTTCGCGCAGAGTAAGTCAAAAGAACAATCCTGTCTGAGATCATACACATAATGTTTGCAAATAGCTTTTCACATTTTCGTTTCCTTTTCTTTCTGGTAGGAGAAAAGGTATCAAACCACGCGACGAAGCTAGTCCTGATTGCATGGTTCTTGGTTGTTCTGATTCTGACTCAAAGCTACACTGCCAATCTTGCATCCATGCTGACAGTTCAACGTCTACATCCAACTATTACGGATATTGAAACGCTTATTAAGCACGATATGTATGTCGGGTACAAGAACGGATCATTCGTCTATGATTTTCTGATTAAGAAAAAGAATATTAAGGAGTCAAGACTTGTGCCATTTAATTCTCCGGAAGAAATGGATGAACTTTTCCATCTAGGGAGTGGAAATGGTGGTATAGCTGCTGCATTTCATGAGATTCCATACATCAAACTGTTCATGTCCAAGTACTGCTCAGAATACACCATGGTCGATCCAATATACCGAGCAGATGGCTTTGGCTTCGTATGTATAACTGATAACAACCTGCGTGTTTTATACAGTTTTTTCCTGTCTATAAGACTGCTCATTTTATATCTACTTCTGCAGGTCTTCCCCGTAGGCTCTCCTCTCGTGCCTGATGTCTCACGATCAATACTAAACTGCACGGAAGGTAAAACGATGACGGAGATCGAGAAAAACTTGTTGAGTTACCAGGACAAATGTCGCGGCTCAAGTACACCTTTTTCGGAAGAAGACAGCCTTCCGTTACAAAGCTTCCGCGGCCTCTTCATGATCATAGGAATAGTAGGAGGTGTAGCTCTTATTATCGACATTTTAAGACGTTCTGGTATACTGAAACAGATACAGGACCTCTTCCCTGTAAGAGGTCCGAACAAACCGGGAAATGAATCACAAGAGCTCCATGAAGCAAATGGGAACAACCCGGGAAATGAATCACAAGAGCTCCATGAAGCAAACGGGTTATAAGATGCTAGGGGCATGATAGAATCTGTGGGCCAGTCGGTTACAAGCTTGGGGTAACCGCCGATTGGCCATGAATTACACCTTTCTATACATTGTTATTACTTTTATTTCAGTCAAACCGCATGTATATAGCGGTTCTGATACAATCTATGGTTAAACACACTTATGTTGTACGTTGTAATTGGTGTTGCTGAATATCGAAAACTTATTTCACTGAAATTATTGGATCCAGAAAAGGCATTTTTCCTCTAATAAAAGAAATAATGCTGATTGACTTCCAAAAGTAAACTCTCACTAGCTAATATATTCAAGAATATCCAATCAAATTGCCCTGCATATGAATATTCAAAGATATTTATCTGTTCTGTTTGAGACTTGACAGTCAAATTTAACGTCACTCTATAAAATTCCAAATTAAAAATCCCAGCCAAGTTTATGGAGCAGAAAATTTCAAGTTTACTTCAGATAACTTTCATTTAGAAACGATAAAAGTGACTCGAACCATTGAGATAACTTATAAAACCATTGAAATACTTGTCAGTGACCAACTCTGAAACTAGAAGCAACAATTACATGGGGCAGAAAATGACTTCAAGTGCTGTCTTTTTCCTCTTCTTTCTTTCCATGATTCTCACCTCAAAAATGGCCATGGCTCAGATGAGTCGTCAGTTGGTCTCTGTAAGAGTTGGGGTGGTGCTAGACATGAACACTCCCGTCGGGCAGATGGGGCTTGAATGCATATCGATGGCTCTCTCCGACTTCTACGCTCAGCATGATTCTTACAAAACAAGGCTCGTCCTCGACAGCAGAGATACCAATGGAGATGTTATCAGCGCAGCAGCAGCTGGTAATCTCAACCCTCCCCTTTCACACATGTTTTTAGCAGTTCTAGAGCATGCGGTTTATCATACATGATCTGAAGCTTCTGTTGTTTGCATTCAAACATGATCTGACTGAACATGCATGTCATCACTATCACAGTATGTATGTCCATAAGAGATAAACTCAGATGCATATACCATTCTGAGCATTATTTGGCATATATAGGTTACTTGAAAACTCATGAAGAGAAAGTTCAAAGAAAGTTGAAGGTCTCTTGAGTTTCCGAATTTTCCTGGAAAGTCTCTCCTTGTCATTTGTCCATAAGTCAGACAGATGTACACAAGAACTTCATGTAGTCATGGGTGAATTCGCCTGAAATTTTTCGATATAGCAATTCTATTATGGCTAGCAATACAATTAGACCATAAATGCCAGAGTAAACGATGTATTGTTATACTCCATCCATTCCGTCTCACTCTCTTCTTCTGCGTACCCCTTAACGAAAAATTACTCTCTCCTGCCTTATATCTTACTTATACACTATTTCTTCTACTTTATTCACTCTATTTCTTACTTTTACCAAATTCAGCTACGTGTCGTGACTGAGACGGAGGAAGTAAAACACAAATCGCTCTGGCATTGTATTAGTCAAATAAATAGACTATGCATGTGGATAGTATCAATCAGTGCGTTATGTACACACAATATATATAATAGTGACAAAAGTCTCCTGTTTCATTAAGGAAGCATTGCAATGTTGAAATAGTCAATACATACAGTTGCAATCTTGAGAGGTGTAAATTTGTCTAAGGTAGACTTTGTTCATCTCTAGCATAATATTACTTGCACAAACAGTTGTGACAGTTGCACGACTGTTTAATATAAATGATTAGATTCCACGCTTGAATTTAGTTCAATTTGCGATGAAATGCAGCTGTGGACTTACTGAAGAATGTACAAGTACAAGCCATTATAGGTCCAGTGTACTCCACACAGGCGAACTTCATGATTGCTTTAGGAGAGAAAGCTCAAGTTCCTATCATCAGTTTCACTGCCACAAGTCCTTCACTTACATCGATTCGGAGCCAATATTTTGTTCGAGCTACTTTAAACGACTCTTCGCAGGTACGTGCTATAGGTGCAGTCATTCAAGCCTTTGGATGGCGAGAAGTAGTGCTCGTATACGAGGACAATGTGTTTGGAGAAGGGATAGTGCCACATTTGGCTGATGCCTTGGAAACGGTAAATGCCCGTGTTCCTTACAGAAGTGTGCTTCCTGCGTTAGCAACAGATGATCAACTTGAGGCAGAGCTCTACAAGCTGATGACAATGCAAACCAGAGTTTTCGTCGTCCATATGTTGCCCCCTCTTGGCCCTCGCCTGTTTGTTAAAGCGAAACAGCTGGGATTGATGAGTGAGGAGTATGTCTGGATCATAACTGATGCTATGGCAACTGTACTAAACACTATGGAACGTTCAACAATTGATTCGATGCAAGGAGTGATTGGCGTAAAACCTTATGTACGAGCGACAAAAGAGCTCAACGATTTGGAGATTCGATATAAGAAAAGGATTCAGAATCAGAACTATCCAATTGTTTTAAGTCCAGATTTGAACATTTTTGGGCTGTGGGCATACAACTCTGCCATTGCACTAGCCCTGGCAGCAGAAGAGGCGATAACAGGAGATATCGATCCTACATTTCGAAGTGGGAAAAATTCTTCAAATTCGGCAGACCTTGAAGCCATCGGAGTATCAAATGTTGGACCGGAACTCCTAAGCTCTTTGTTGAACACAACATTCAAAAGCATTGCTGGTGAGTTCAAGTTAGTGGATGGTCAGCTTCAGTCACCTCCTTACGAAATCGTAAATGTGGTTGGTCATGGAGATCGAGTAATTGGATATTGGACTAAAGAGCATGGAATTACCAAGGACTTGACAAGTTCAAATACGAGTGCATACAGCACCTCAAAATCTAGCCTTAGATCTACCATATGGCCAGGAGATAGGACGTCTCCAGCCAAGGGATGGGTGGTTCCGACAAACGGGAAGAAGTTGAGAATAGGCGTTCCTGTCAAGGATGGTTTTGCTGAGTTCGTGAATGTTACTTGGAGATCGGACAACACAACAACAGTGGAAGGATACTGCATAGATGTTTTCGATGAAGTAGTTAAACGACTACCATATGGTCTACCATACGAATACATTCCGTTTGCAACTTCTGACCACAAGATGGCTGGTGACTACAATGAGTTTGTACAACAAGTGTACCTCGGAGTAAGTCTCGTTACACCGTACTGTTTTCGTCTATATAGCAAGTTCACTAACCACTAACCGGCCTTTTTTGTATCGATAAAACAGAAATATGATGCAGTGGTTGGAGATGTGACAATTGTAGCAAACAGGTCACAGTATGTGGACTTCACCCTGCCTTACAAGGAATCTGATATTACAATGGTTGTTCCATACAAGAATGATAAAAGAACAAACACATGGGTATTTGTGAAGCCCTTGACAGCGGAACTATGGATCGCTAGCTTCTGCTCGTTTGTGTTCGTAGGGTGCCTGATTTGGACTCTTGAACATCGAATAAACGAAGACTTCAGGGGACCTCCGTGGGATCAAGTAGGCGTGGTATTATGGTTTGCATTCTCAACCATGGTCTTTGCCCAGAGTAAGTTAGTATATCATAGCAACTGATAAATACTGTTTGGCCATGGCTAATCTCTTTTTCATCTATCTTTATGAACCGGTGCAGAGGAGAGGATAATAAGCAACCTGTCGAGGTTCGTGCTGATTATATGGTTCTTGGTGGTACTCATACTAACCCAAAGCTATACTGCCAGTCTTACATCAATGTTGACAGTTCAGCAGTTGCAACCTACTGTTACGGATGTTAACGTGCTTATCAAGAACAACGAACGGATAGGCTACAAGAACGGATCATTTGTTTACGAGTTCCTTCGGAAAATGAAAGTTGACGACTCGAAACTTGTTTCCTTTCATTATCTAGAAGAGATGGATGACCTTTTCACAAAAGGGAGTGGAAATGGTGGCATAGCTGCTGCATTTCATGAGATACCATACTTGGAGCTATTTCTGTCGAAATACTGCTCGAAATACACATTGGTTGGTCCAACTTACAAGGCTGATGGCTTTGGCTTTGTATGATTCCATTTCCTCTCAAACTCTCTAGCTACATTGTTATACACATTAGGCCAAAGTGCTTGCACTTATCATCTCTTTTTCCAGGTGTTTCCCATGGGTTCTCCTTTGGTGCCTGACGTTTCCCGGGCAATTCTATACGTCACTCAGGATAAAACGATGGTGGAGATTGAGAGGAAATGGTTCGGGGATCAGGCTGAGTGTCGTCCAGACATGAACAACTTACCCTCACAGGACGAAAATCTCGGGTTCAAGAGCTTCTTAGGCCTCTTCCTAATATTAGGAATAGCAGGAGCATTAGCCCTACTGATAAATTCTATCATGTTCCTACATGAAAATCGACATGCCATGGAGCTCACTAATCCAGAAACCTCAGTATGGGGCAAGATAGTACGACTATTCCACCGGTTTGACAGCCGAGATCTTCAGTCCCATACCTTCAAGGACGACATCCAGTTGAAAAACACTGATCACATCTGTTCTTGTAATGTTCATGAGTTTGCAACAAACCAGCAAAGTCCATTCTCACTCGCCTCTCCCGGACCAAGTCCAAGTATCACAAGTCCCTCCAGAGAGAGCATAGTTCTTGAAGGAGATCAAGGGCGTTCACAAAACGGAAACGCCCCAGACAATCACTCAGGAAATCCAGATCCAGCTAGCTGATCCAAAAGAGGGCTTTTCAAACCAACCTCTGGCACATACAGTTCAATGACCTTGACAAGTTAGATGGAGTCATTCCTATTCGAGTTCGTTTGAAAATGTAATGAACGGGGACTCGAGCTACGAATACGAATTAAGGAAGGGCTGAGTTGCAATATCCAAACCTAATGGAAACTGTATAGCATTTGTTAGGCCTTTTATCGAAAAACTGAACATGTCATAGAAGATGTCGCATAGTTATGTCTTACAGGATCGCGACTATGATTCTAATCTATTAGTATTACTAAAAATAGTATTATATAATACGCGGTTAATATTACAGGGTCAACCAATTTTTTTTTTTTTTTTTGGTAAATGGTCAACCAATTTGTTGCTATCCAAGAACATAATTGTATACTAAACTAAGTATAAATTATTTAATTCTGGGCAAAAAGTTTTTGCAATACCTCTGCGAAACCACATTTCTGTTGATTTACAGAAATGTTGGAATGCAGATGGTTTATCATGAGGATTCCAGTTTATGCATTTCTGTTTACAATGCTGTTGACAGCATCCTCGACGTTTGCGAAACTCGCGATCACCTGGGGGAGACGTGGTACGGGATCATTGGTACCGTCGATGGTGGTAGACATGTTGCTGCAGAATGGTATTACCGAGGCGAAGGTGTACAACATTAACGACGATGTCATTAAGGCCTTTTCCGGAACAGGCATCGAGCTTACAATCGTCATCCCTAAACCCGAGACCATAAGTTCCCCCGATCTTGCCATGGAATACGTTAACAGCAAAATCGTAGCGTTTCCTGATGTTAACATCAAGTAGGTAGCCTAATTAACGGATTCTGAAATGTTAGGGGTAACCAGTACGACATCGTCTGATATTTATTTTCGTTCTGTTCCTGCAGGTATGTGCTTGTGGGAAACAATGCATTTGGTATAGCAAGACTTCTGAAGACTCCCTATAGCACTATTGTGAACGCATTGAGGCTTGTACAGGATGCCATTGATTTGGTTGGATATAAAGGCAGGGTAAAGGCCATCCTTACCCATTCACTGTCAGGGGTTTTGACAGTAAACAGTACAAGAGTGCCTTCGGAGGCGACTTTCAGTGACGGGGTGATGGACGCGATGCTAGATGTTTTGCGAATACTGAACGAAACCAACGCCCCTTTCATGTACGATATCTTCCCGATTGGCATCCTCGACATTTACAATTATGACATAGAATATGCATTCTGTGACAACAACTCCACATATGGCTTCACGGATACAAATGGGATTAGATATACAAACGCGTTCGACCATACTTACGACTGTTTCGTCTGGGCGTTGATAAAGGCCGGTTTCCCCAACATCAAAGTAGGTGTGAGCCAGATCGGTTGGCCAACGGATGGCCATCGTCATGCAAATGTGAGAAATGCCGAGCGATTCTGGAAAAGCCTGCTCCCTGTAGCAACGAGCAAGAGGGGAACTCCTATGCGGCCAGGTGAAGATATCGACATCTATCTCCACTCGCTGGCAGACGAAAAGAAAAACCCTCCCGTTCCCGCAATGGGAAGACATTGGGGAATATACTGGTCTAATGGGGAACCAAAGTACAAGCTTGATCTAACCGGACAAGGGCGCGATGTGTATCCCACCAAGGTGATGGGGATCAATCTCATGCCACCGCGTTGGTGTGTGTTTACCGGAAACAACCTAGACCATAGACTTGTCCAGGAGCAATACGACTATGCGTGCCTAAATGCAGATTGTACTAGCCTTGTTCCAGGTGGTTCGTGCGGGGGGCTACAACATGACGATGCTATTTCCTACGCTTTCAACGCATACTTCCAGACGAATTTTCAGGACGAGAAAGCCTGCACGTTCAATGGATTGGCCAAGTTAAGTTCGAAAAATCCTTCAATAGATACTTGTGTATTTATCGTTGAGGTCGTTCGGGGTAACAAACAAGCTAATTCGACCACAAAATGGGGATAGTATAGGAGTACTTGGGTGCTATTTTGTTGATGCTAGGGGTTTAGTATATAAATTCCTAACCAGTTGATGCCTCAATAGAATGCCAAAGAATCAGGGGCTAAACTACATCTGCTCATGTATAGCTCGTGTTGAGTACGGGTTCGATATTGTGTATTTTTCCCAAACAAATGATGAATGTGGACAATTGTTTTGAGACGGAGGAAGTATGAACTTACGACATTTTCACCTGTTCAAATATGGCTCATTACACAATTCATCAACCCTTATTCTGTCCAAATGGTCAGTGACACAAACAGTAGTTCATAGTTTGTCGATTAAAAAGAAAAAAGACAACAGGCCCGGCCAAGATTCACATAAAAACAGAATCCATTTATTTACTCGCACCCCAAGTACAAAAAGACTGTACAGAACAAGGCAAAGAGCCACAGGAGGAATTTTATCCCTCGATCCATAAATCGGGTTTGCTTTGTAATAAGAGAATTTTATAATAATATTAATAAAATATTATTTTCCCGACTGTACAGAGCAAGGGCAAAGAGCCACAGGAGGAAAAGCAAAAAGATAAAAGAGGAAGAACAATGAGTAAAATTAATCTCTTCACATGATTCAGCTACTCAGGAAGGTCATACAAATATTAGCCTGCAAACAACTCCAGAGACCGAAACTTCCCGGAATCATTTGTAGAAATGATGCATTCGATCTTCTCCAAGGAGCCATTTTGTTAGCTGGCTTGGATCCGTAACTGCAGCCCTACAAGACTTTGGAAAAATCCCAAGATCCGAGCCAGGCAGATCGAAATCTCTGAGAGCAGCTTCCATCTCTGCCTCAACAGTAGTAGAATCATCTATGGAGTCGACCTCGTTTACGTGGAGAAGATCAGCATAATATTTTTCCTTCTCCAGATCGTTTTCAAATGGATTCAATGCAGGGCCCTGTGGTCAAGTTTTCGGATTAATGGATTGAATTTGCAGTCCGCAAAAATATGAAACCAATGAGCAGCAAATTAAGTTAAGAAATTGTTTTGTCTCGTCTGCTAAGTAAGACCGCGCCATACGAAATAGAAGATAAAAAATGACATCGTGGTGAATGCTAAGCATTGACATGATGGATATGATTAAAAAAAAGACACTTTGATGAATTAACGCAGTCATCACAGTGGCATCAGTCATCACCATAGCATTCCACAATGGTGTCAAGAAAAGATAAAGAAAGTACTAATATACAAAACTAGCTGCGTACCTGAATAAGTTCAGCATAATGCTGATAAATCTCACTGCTTTCATCTTGATCGCCTAACAATGTACCGCCATACCAGCCATTTGACTCGTCCACTGTAGTCATTGCCAGGTATCTGCAAAGGAAGAAGATAATGAGAGAACTGAAAGAGAACACACGAAATGACAGTACCCAGACCCTAAAAATAAAAGGAGCATCACATCTTTCAAATGTCCTGAATAAGAACTACAAACCCGCATTGCAAATGGTTCCTTAAAGTTATAAATGAGACTGTTTATGAGATGGTAAGTAGCAAAAACGTGTATTGACTAGCGGGAAGGGGTAAAGGGTTCTCATAGCCACTGAAAACTCAATGCACAGACAATATTTTGACCACAGAATAAAGTCAAGTGGCCTTCCCACAATCACAAAAAAATGCCAGAATAAATTAAACAAACAAGTTGAAAGAAGAGTTAGGAAGTTACTTCTGGTAAACATCTTCCTCCTCATTGCTCTCAACAGGAAGTGAGAATATATCAAGGTCAGATAAGCCATCAATTTTCTTCTCAACAGTAGCTCCTGTGTTTTCAGATTCATCTGAAGTGGGCTTCAGGGCGGAGTTATCATCCTCGTATTTCATCTCACCAAAAAGCCAGTTTGGACTCTTGAGCTGTATTTCACTGCAATAAGAAATATGGAGAATTATTGATTTACAGAACCAGCTGTTTGCTTAATAATGCATATATATCACAGAGTAACCACGTACGCTGCATCTGGTGCAACACCAAAGTTTCCTGTTCTTTGATCATGGTCGCTGCAAAGTCTTACATTCTTGATAAAGCTACACGTTTTTCCTATCAATTTATCAAGTGACGTGAATTTCATACGTAAGAAATCCTCCCGGCAAGCAGGAATTGGGGCCCAAGTAGTCCGTTCTCCTATATGCTTGAGATCGTCATCAGAAAAGCTGCTCATATTGACAAACAAAGTGTTATAACAGTATTTGTTTAGTGTAATTTGATAATACTGCTTCATTTCTAATTATTATGAGGCTTCAACTTTCACATTTGGCTTTTATTTACTAAAAGAGAAAAAAGAACTACAGCTCTTATTATTACTACTATTATTAATTATCAGATTTGACATCAGCTCTTTTTTTCTTTTGAAATGAGACAAAAAAGATGGAAAAGATAATAAGCGGATGAAACCATAACTTCAAAACCAATGGGGATAAAGCGAAAAAGAACAAGAATCACACGAGAAAAGTAAAACCCTCAGTTGTCTTATTATATGCGTATTAACTATATACTGCAACATCTAGGAAGCTAAATAGAATATCCAATATACCTGTAACATGCAGTTTACATATACATGTCGATCTATAGGAATATCGAGGTCAAGTGTAATACCTGTTAGGTACTAGATCATCTCCCATTCCTGATACGTGAAGATAATAATCAGAATCCAATTCCCAAAGTGCAGGTTTTCCTTCCTTGGGTTGAAAATAACCCAGAAATCTGCATATACCATATATTATTCATAGATCGACTTAGAAGCTAGACAAAATGGGGGGGGGGGGTAACTCTTACATATCCATCTTGTAAAATTAGGACCCTTAGATTTTACAATTGACGGCCATTAGCTGAAGACTGGAAGATAAAGTGACTTGAACATTTTCTTTTTGGTTTTTAGTCAAATTAGAGCATTGACTCAAAGACATGGAATAAGCACAACTTACAAATTTATGGCATCCTGCTTTTCACCATCTGTGTATGCGTTACTATAATAGCGCTTTATAGATTTAAGAAATTCCCTTGATTGGGTTGTCGCCTTCCACTTCCCTTGCCTCTCTGGAAATACCTAAAATATGTACAGTAGTGCGAATAAATCAAAACTCTCAATACCTGCTTCTCCAAAAAGAAATGCATGTGTCTGATAATGTCACTATTGCCACAAAACCAAAATAGCAAAAACTAGCCTAAGAATTTCATTAGTCGGAGACAAGCCAGCTGCTTAATGTTTTTTATACCAGGAACAGTTTGTTGAATCACTATGATGAAGTTCATAAGGGGCAACTACGTGTAATTCAACTTGAAACTTTACGGATTGATGCATAATTTAAGTTAATTTAGAATGTTTTAATGAAATTCAGGCAATCAACAATGTAACATCATACCAGAAGGGTTATGAAGGTCATTTCATTCAAATGTCGGGCCTTTGAAAGTTACGTGAAAGTTTTGATTGACCCAATAGTTTGATGAAATTACATCTCCCTATGATTTAATGGGCTGTCACATACCTCTTTATTGTCAAAGAAAAGATATTCATAGACTGTTTGATATAGGACTAAGCGGAGCTGGGTTAAGGAAACCAATAACCAAGGAATAATGACCGGAGTTGAGTAGAATTTTGAATGAGTGTTTGGGATAGAGTTAAGGAATTAGTAGGTTTAGTAGGAATATTTGTGTAGGTGTGTAAGGGTGTATAAGTGTGGTATAAGATAAATGTGATATGTGGAAGAATGTGATTTGTTTTAAGGATGTTTTTGGAGTTTTTAAGGTTTGTGGGGGTATGTTGGGGGAGAGAGAAGTATAGGGTAGAGAGAGAGGTTTGGTTGATTGAGTTTTGGTGGGTTAAGGAATTTTGTTGGCTTGTTGAGATCCAAACAGTCAAAATGTGATATGGCTGATTTGTGGAGCTAAAACCAGTTCCATAGTCCTTTCCTAAACAGTCTGACATAAAATGCCATGGATAAGTATCTCCAGCTAGCGGCATATGTGCTGACCATAATTCGGGGAGATAAGTGGTATTAATTATAGCTTCTATTTGAGCAAGAATTAGTCTTTAGTAGGATACGTACAGTGTTATGAGCAGCCGAGCCACCATACTGGTGCGCCAGGGCGTCACCCATGCTCTGGTACATATCCATTAGAGCGGCAGCCATGCTACTGTCTGCATCAACTTTGGGGTTGTCCGTCAGCCCCAGTGCGTGAAGTTGGCGGCCTAGAGCGGCTAAGCCATAAGCATATTGAGCTACATTTGTGCGATCCAAGCAGTCAATGCAGTTTGTGCGCAAAACACCACTTTGAAACTTTGGTGCTGAGTCACCACCAATAGCGTTAATACTTCGCTGAATGTTCTCAAATGCCTTATCTTGTTTAATCAATGAAGTCAAAACATCACTGCTACTATTGATCCTTGAAAGCTCTCCAGAATTGACTCTTATATCTCGAAGAGAAGATTCCCTGTTGAAAGAAGTCTTCCATTGGTTACAAACAATGTCATAGAGAACATAAAACCAATGGAAATATTACTGCTACAGTGCTACTAGCAACTGAACATTACCTTGCAGTGCTAGTTCGAGAAAGTTGGGTAGACTTTCTTTTGACAACAGCGGGCTTTCCACTGTAATAAAATCCAATTATGTCGATTGCTTGATTTGCAAGATGACCCAGGACTGCCAAAACATTGGCAGATTTGCTAGAAAACATTGAAAAGAATATTAGTATGGCAAAAGACAAAAAGGACAGCTACAGCAGCTCGGAAAAAGTACGAACTACCTCTTGGCAAATTTGTGAAAGTCCCAATGGATAAATTTTAGCTGATTTTCTTTTGTAAGTATCTGGTTTAGGTATCCAACGGCATTAGCAAACTCACGTCTTAACATCATTTCTCGAGGTCTTTTCTCAAATGTCTGAGAAAAAAAAACAGCATATTTCAGACAGTAAGTCAAGGATCACAATGAACGTTGAACTCCTGATCGGACAAGAAACGAAAAGACATAATAATTAACACGTGCATTTTACAAATTCAAAATGTGACCTTGCTGCTAGAATTTATATTATGAGTTGTTCTAATAGATTTTCCAACTGCGTCCTCACAAAGGAAGTATTTAGTGGGATTGACAATGATATGAGTCATCAGTTTAAGAGCTGTTGATTGCTTCTTCGACAAATATTCTAGAAAACATATGATACAAACAGGGAAGACAAAAGTTCTTCAGTAATTTGGCAATACATGTGCAAGGGTAACATGATTGAGTTTTAGGGCGAAACTAGATGCAGCTTTTAAATTTAAGAAAGCATTATAAGAGTAGGGACAGACTTTTCAATATTTTGGCAATACATGCGCGCAAGGTTAACCTGATATTGAGTTATAGGGCTACGCTGGACCTAGATCTTGGGCCTAACACTAGAAATCAGAATTCCTTAAAACTCAAATATGATCTATGAGCACTTAACAAATAATAAAGTTCTTCTGAATCCATAAAATGGACAAGTTCAATTTTTACCTATCTTATTTTTCTTTCTTTTTCCGGTTTCTTTATAATGGATGAGCATGTATCGCAAGCACATTTGTGCTTGAAGTGTAGAAAGGTACATATAATTCTAAGAGATAAATTTGGTAGAAAACCTTTATCAGATTTAGAACAATAATTGGATTGCCATATCTCTTCACCAGGTCTTCAAAATGCAGCTTTGTTGCCTCATATGTAGGATCATATCTTTGCACTTCAAATAAAATCAAATAAAAATTGTTACTAGTCAAAAAGAAAACAGTTAACTAATAAAAGTATGAAACAAAGAATATATGCAACTTCGATTTCTCACATATAATATCAGGCTTGGGACTGAATCTTGAAGCTTCTTGGGACCAAAAAAGCGGAATAGAACCCCTCATCTGTACAACAGAGCTCATCTTCCCTTTCCAGGAGCCAGCTTCTTCGTCAAGGATAATTTGCTCTGTTTCAACATCATTTGCTACCCTCCCACGATCATTAACTCCACGTTTCAGATAACTACACCAAAATCAAACAACATATAAAGCATTGAGGTCCTAGAAAACATACATGAACTATAACTGGAAAAGAACAAAATCTAAGCACATTCTTTTATGAAAGCTGCCCATACTTCTTAGATAAACAATCAAGTGGAAAAAAGTCGAAACTAGGAAAAATGTGTACCGTGTACCAGCAAAATGGCGTGATCTTCTTGAAACGAGAGTGAGGCTAAAATCTCTTCCAAAAACCGACAATCTAACCTGCAGTCAACAATATAAAGTCCCAGTAAACAAGATGAACATCAAGTGTCAGTAATAAGATCACATCCGGAAGGTTATTGATCTAAGTAGACAAGATAACCGTCATCCAGTGTCAAATGCACTATAGATTTAGTTAATGAAGAAGTATCAGATGAAAAGGCCTTTATTTAGGTGAATCCCACATGGGAAGAAATTGGCGTTTAGTATTATATAACTAATCAATCACCTGCTTGAAATTCCCATGAACCACAGCAACTGTCCAAATGTTGATCTTGCATCTCGAACGAATTTCTTTTGTCAAAAAAGAATTCCAAACAAACATGTTTTCATAAGGCATCCCTTCTTGATCAACTGATGAGACATTCTTCTGTAGGGTATGCATTATAGGATATGTGTAGCTATAGTAAAAATCTTTAGTTAAATCAACACTGGATAGTAGCTTCTTGTACCTGCAAATGTAAAATATTATGAAAAAGTATTAATACATCCATATGCCTCATGACAAAAATTGGAGATGCTAAATGTGTACTTTTCCCTTCTAGTTTTGGTAAGTTCAGTATATCATTCAACCGCTGATTAACAAAGCCATGTTTGAGCTTATGAGCAAAAGAGACAAAAACAATGATTTTGACTTCTATCCTAAGAGAACCCTACATGAGCAACAAGAATGACTCTCACTAAGTAATATACACAGGCCATTGCCAAATAGTTGTACCAGAACTAATGTCTAGTCCATAAATAAGAGATTTTGATGTCCAAGACATGATTTCAGATAAAAATCTGGCATTGAAAGGAAACTTTCTGTGGTGAATATCAAACCATGTTTCCACACTACGATAAAATATAAGAGCATGGAAACAAGCTTTCATAAGGATTTAGTATACAGCACAAAGCAAACCGGTAAAGGTTATGATGGTATGATAACAAATTATGCCATGGGAAGTAGCCAACTAAAAAGTAAAAATAACAGAAGTGTATTACAATAAAGAAGGTCCAAATAAATTAAACAAATAAGGAAGTTACCGTAGCTCAGTCTTGGAGTGAGCAACATCCGTTTGAACTGAAACGTGTGGAATTGTAATCATTTGGCTCTCCTCTATGCTATATATTGGATGGCCACAGATACATCCAATCTGTTTCCGCTTCGTAACCAGTATCAAATAATATGATTCCAAGAACTTAATACAGCCTACACAACACAAAAATGAGTTAGAAAAGTGACATCAAACTACTCCAAACAAAAAGCAACTGGTTTCGCAGCAAAACATCAGTTTTTTCATCAATGCTTCACTTTTCCTAGACTTACCAACAATGCCATATACCTTGGCAACAAAATTCAAACCCCCGGTAGCACGGTTCCCCTCGGCAATCCGCTGGAGTAAAATCTTAACTTCCGGCGCAGGATAACACACAGGATCTTCACTGATATTCAATTCAGAAGGCTCCATTCTATCAATCTTCAACACCCGGAAAGACTTCTTGTACCTATCACTTCCAATCAGATAAAACCTCTGAAAAGTTCAACGGCAACAATATGTCAGGGCCTCAATCATCGATTACAAGCTCATCAAGTATTCAACTACTTCATAAAACAAAAGCTAAATAATTCTAAGTAAAAAAAAATGTATTTTTTTTTTCTCCTTTTAAAGAGGGAAATTGATCAGCTAAACCTAAAATTCTAAACCAATTGAATAAAGCATGAATAAAGCAGCAGAGCATATAATTGAATGAAGAAACTTACTGCGCGAGTTTCATAGAGGCGAAATTTCTCCAAAGTGGATGAATTTCCGTCCATAGAGGCTGCCGAGTCATTCGATTGGTGGATGATTTTGGTGGAGTTCACCGAATTCGGTTTCGGAATGTCAGGTTTCGACATTTTTGCTCCAGTTGAGCTTGAATCGACGAGAATAATTTACGATCAAGTGGAAATCAAGAATTTCACATATCTTTGCAATCCGCCATTTTTGGAGATGAAGGCTTCAGCTGTTAGCTAGCTATGTCGTGTTTGGTTTTTGCAGTTATATACTTTTAGTGGGTGTTATAACTGTTACCTGTAAAAAACGAGAAATTGCGCCAAAACCCCCAGGTTCTATAATATTTCAGGTAAATCCCATAACTGTTTTTTTCTTTTTTGCTTTTCTTTCGACGGCGAAATCGTAATTGTGAAGAAAGGTAATGTAAACTAGAGACAAGTGAGTCCTCTCTTTCTATATCAAGCTGCAGGAGACTTTGTATGGGAGACTCTGCCAAGAAACATACTGAAAATGAGTTTCTGATTTATTAATTTAAGAATAGTAACCAGATGTTAATTGAGATTCCGATTACATTAGTTTAAGAATAGTAACCATATGTTAGTACGTGGTATGATATTTCCCAATTTCAACTCAATTTTCTCATCATTTTGCATTTCCTTAGTCCAAGTGCTCAAGTGCTCTATGTCTTACTCCCCCGTCCCACAAAATATTACCCATTAGGGTTTGCGCGCAGTTTAATAAAATGATTTAATGTAATGAAGTTAAAATGAAAAAGTAAGTGGGGTAGGTTATTTTTTGATAATGTGTAGTGATAAAGAATTTATTGATGTTAAAATAATATTTTAGTGTGTGGGGTAGCTTCCTTATTTGGTAATGGGTAAAGTTTTGTGGGACATCAAAAAAAATGGAAAGCGAGTAAAATTTTGTATGACGGAGGGAGTAACTCTTAACCAACTTCCTGGCGTTGCAGTTTGACATGGGCTGCCATGTGTTGGGCTAGGCTGGGCTGGGCTGCCATGTGTTGGGCTAGGCTGGGCTGGGCTGAAAGTGAGTGTTCAAGCCCAATTTCCAACACTCCATGTATGAATAACATGTACTCCCTCCCTCCAGTCAATAGTTTCCCACTTTCCTTTTTAGTAGTCCGTTACAAAGCTTTCCATTTCCTTTTTTGGACATGTGGTCCCCAATCTTTCTCCACTCATTTAATTACAACACACCAAAAAGTACTTCCACTACCTCCACTTATAATATAATA